>RJWJ010015239.1:0-36513 GCA_004363605.1 Indri indri | reverse complement strand
TAAAAATAAGCTGAGAGGAAATAAGCACTATCAGTAAATTAGACATATCTTATAAAAAGTCTATCCATGTTAAATAAAAAATGCATTCTCTTATCTAGTATAATAATAGCTCAAGTATTTGTGAAATCCACTAATGAAATTTACACTAAGGACATATTATAAAATATATACTTTGTGTTATTGGTGAGTTTGCAAAAACAGGAAAATCAAAAAGACCAAAAAAAAAAAAAACAAACAAAAACAACAACAACAACAACAACAACACAGAAAGCATGAAACCAGAGCCAGGGCTGTAGTGGAGTCAAATACCAATATTAGCATTAAGCTTGATGGCAGCAGGCTTTTGTGGCTATAGGTGTTAAAAAGAAATATCTTTCTTTACCATCACTAGGTTCATGGCTGAGGCCCCTATAAGAAAAGAGAAATTTATTAGAGAAAAATAAATTTATAATAGAACTTTTTACATGACACAGGAGCTTTCAGAAATGAAGACCCAAAGAAACAAGAAACCCTATGTATATTTGTGCTAAGTTTGATGAAGAAGTGGATAGTTGTGGAGAAGTATGATTGGACAAAGGGATATGATCCAGAGATAATAAACTGGGGAAACTTAAGAAGGTCTGTATGTTCAGATTCTTCTGTGTTTCTGTGTCTTCAGAGATGAGGACATTCCTCTCCTCTGGATATAGGGTGGGCACCTCTCACGTGAGGGTTCATTGACCTACTGTAAGAGAAGGTAAGACAATTCTTTTCTAGTTTTAGGACCTGTTTCAGGGAAGAAGGGCAGGGGAAGGTCAGAGAGTCCTTCTTGCTTCTGTAATTTTCTCAAATGCCAAGGTGCCATAATTTGGGGTAGCATGGCCTAAACCCCATGATTTCGGATATGAGTATGTAAGTTTCTATTGAATGAACCCTCCTGCAGACAACAACTACAAATTCAAGACGAATAAGCAAAAACAAAAAATCTCATATATCTGAAGATATCAAAAAGTGACCCAAAGCAAGTACTTAGTGGAAATTTCTTGAGCTAAATTCTCATGGCTGCTAGCCTGAGTAAAGGCCCTGGTCAGCATTCTAGGGCGGCCTTGTTCTCTGAGAGATAACCACATTTTGGGGACCTAAAAAATCACATGCCTATTGGGGGCAATCAGAGCCATTGGGGAGTATGTTTGTGTTGGGGGGTGCCCACAAGAGAAATAGGCACAGAGGGAACTCCATATTCTGGGAATAACTTCTACCCAAATCTCTGACTTACCACTAAATCATGTATATAAAGGGCAGACACCACCTAGAACAACTAAGAATAAAAGAATTGAGTCCAGTGTGGCCTGCTACTCAAAATACAGAGACTGCAGTTTGAGTCAATCAAGTTAACTATCTCACAAGACAAAACAAAACAAAATTAAAAAAAAAAATTACTCTTCAGAGGACTATAATAGAATCCATATTCTCTATTTATAACATCCCAATGTTCTGAGTTATTCAGTTTGGAGGAGTCAAGATATATTTTTTTCAAACAGTTAATTGTAAATAGAAATGTAGTGTCAAAACATTTTCTTGGGATGCAAGATTTCTTGTTTGAGAAGAGTTTGGAATTCGCTTACTAGGAGAGCAGGTGTTCCCAGATGTTACATATGAGAAAATGGTTATTTGTATTCTGGATTTGAATTTACAGTATTTATTTATTACATCTTTGGATAATTTTATATTTTCTAGGTGAACATTGCAGCTTATACAACATACCCTCTTAGCCATGTATTAACTATGATCCATCATGATAAGTAACAGGACAATGTAATATGAGCTGCATTGGTATTTTTGTTAAAAACCAAACGAAACTCAAAACAAAACAACAATATAACTATTCCCCTAAGTTGTTAGATGAGTTGCATTTGTAGCTTGAACAAGTTTTAATAGTGGAATATCATCAAGAATTGAAAGTCTCCTGACCAAAGTACCATACAATCACAAAGTGAATTATGAGAACACATCTAATAGGCAGTCCTAAGAAATTGCTTATTTTTTTGGTTTCCCTATTTTTTCAAGTAGTTAATTTATGACTTTATTGGTTATTATATATTGTGCTGAGGTTTTAAAAATCATTTTCAATAGAGATATACAAACTTAGATTATAATGCTATTTCTAAATGTTTATTTTCTAAATGTTTCTTTCATTTTATTTAATTTAAATATCTTGTGTTTTCCTTTAATTTAAATATCTGTGTTTCATTTGTTCTCCATTTTTTGCTATCTCAATGAGGGAACAATAGTTTAAAAGTATTCAGTTGAATAATTTTGAAAGAAAAGCATAAAAGAATGTGGTTTAAGTTATTAATAGGAAAACTGAATGGCAAGAAATAAGCTTTTATTACCACACAAGCACCATAATACCTGCCACCTTGAGATATTGACATCCAAAGTTTTAATTATTGAAACTTGGAGGTGTTTGTGCTTGGGAAATAGGTGTTTCTCTGCAGCAATGCAATTAATGAGATTTTGTGCTGTGCCTAAAAACATTTAATAATGATTATATTAGACTTTATTTTCCTTTGTGTGTTCTCTTGATGTGTACAATATAAAACAGGTGCCATAATATTCTACAGATACCAGAGTTTAATAGTATTTGCTAAGCTTGATATTATTTATCTAGAACCAAGTCACTTATATTGCTATTGCTTTGAAAAACTTATCAGGAGTTAGGGAATTTAAAGCAAAAGTAATATTATATGATACACTCGTGATGAGAAATTATTTAGTTGTATTATGTTGAAATATGAATATTTTAAATGTTTTGTGATTTAAAAATAATTTATTAAACAGGGAGAGGTAGAGATGACAAAACAAAAATAAAAACAAACTCTAAATACTTCTGCCTCAAGCAGTTTTACTACCTGACAACTCGGTCTTCTGTTTTGCCTATTAAAATCATTATAATAGCAACTATATCTATTAGGTTGTCAATAAAAGGTTTCTGAGACCACAAAAACTTGAGTTCTTTTTTCTTCAGCCTTGAAAAAATCATTTTTTCTCTAATATTACCTTAGGAATATGAGATACATCTATATTTTAATTTTTCTCAATTTTTTGAGAAAATTTTTCTCAATTTTTTCTAAGCACAGATATATTTGGAGTTGTGACTGGAAAAGTTTCTTACACTAGGATCATGCTTTTTTCTGCTTGTGGTCCAAATCTCTATAGCATCCCCAAGGTGCATCTCTTATTGAATATGAAGCAAGGAACTGCTTGCTAATGAAACAGGCACTTCTGAATGAAGCCTGTCCTCTCTTTTAACCCTATGACTAGAGTGCTCTCTACTTCAAACCTGATGTTTCAGCACTCTTGTGGGGTCTGTGCTTGTGATGACCAGAGGTGATCACTGCAAAACATTTCTCCTGGTCATTGCCAGGTTTATCTCAGATATACAGGCAAAATTGCATCTTCTGAGACTCGATCCATGATTATACCAGAGTCAGTTTATTTAAGGTTTCGTCAGGTTGTTCATTGTTTTTCATTTTAAATTCATAGCTCTATACCAATAAACATTTTCTTCTAAGAAAGTAGTGGTAGAGCCGATAAGGAAACCCGGATGCCGCGTCCACTCTCTATTCTTCCGGTGGCTGCAAAGATGGCGGACGTTCAGACCAAGCGCGGACCAAAAGCAGCGGCCATCTTTGAAAACAAGAAGACGGTCCTGCTGGGAGAAACTGGCAAGGAGAAGCTCCCTCAGTACTTCAAGAACATCAGTCTGAGCTTCAAGCCTCCCAGAGAGGCCACTGAGGGCACCTACATTGACAAGAAATGCCTCTTCACTGATAACGTCTCCATCCGAAGACGGATGCTGTCTGGCGCGGTGACCAAGATGAAGATGCAGAGGGCCACTGTCATCCGCCGAGACTATCTCCAATACATCCGCAAGTACAATTGCTTTGAGAAGCGCCCCAAGAACATGTCTATACACCTCTCCCCCTGCTTCAGGGACGTCCAGATTGACAACATCGTTACAGTGGGCGAGTGCCAGCCCCTTAGCAAGACGGTGCGCTTCAACATGCTCAAGGTCACCAAGCCTACAGGCAGCAAGCAGCAGTTCCAGAAGTTCTGACACTGGATGTCTGCCCACTCTCCCAAATTAAATAAAATTTTCTCATTCACAGGCCAAAAAAAAAAAAAAAAAAGTGTTATATAACTTAATCAATTCAGCTAAAGGTGGCCATTATTCTATTTTTTTTTTTTTTCCTGAGCCCTTATTCTAGTCTGAGCAGCATGTTCTGGCCCTTTAAATTAATTCTCTGTGCCTGGGTTAGTTCTACTAATCCTTGTCTATCATTTGACTCCTTCAATTTCATTTTTCTATTATGAGAAACTCCTCGTAACTCCTGTTGCAAGAAGGAGAAACTTAAAAGTGCGTCTCTGGTTGATCACATGGCAGAAATACTCTCTAGGGACTAGGGGGATGGGGGGGCAAATCAACAACTAAAGGACACGGGGAGCACTAAGGGGGGCGGGGGGAAGGGCATGCCTTAAACCTGCACTTGGGTGAGGCAAAGGCATAAAGTGTAAATGTAGTGTTTGTACCCTCACAATACCCTGGAATAAAAAAAAAAAAAATTAAAAAAAAAAAAAGTGCGTCTCTAATTTACCCTTTTTAAACACTTCTTTTTTTTTAACTGTCTGTGGGGGTCTAAAAAGAAGACCACTGCTAAATGTCCTAGATTCCAAAGCCATGTAAAAGAATGGGTCATTTGCATGATCCTTTTCTCCCCAAAGAAATGAAAAGATATCTCCTGTCATGCCTGATAGACACAGGTAATCTGCAAAGCTGCCCTGAAAAAACATATTTCAATGAATCATTAATATCCTGACTTTCACAGATTGCAGGGAGGATGTAAATATATTTGTGCTCTAGTTACAATCTATCCTACCTATATAAATAATGACATACAAGTATCTTAGATCACTATGATGCCTGGCTAGTGGTAAGCATTCAGTTGTACTTAAAGTGAAAAAAATGTCTTTTTGAACTTGCATTTTTTTCTCTATCTCATCACGTTTGACAATATTTTAGTTTTCAATGACTAGACAACTAAAATTAAGACTACGTTTTTAAAAATTATGCATCTCATCCAAATTCCAATGCTATCTTCCAATACTATAAAAGATGCTGCTTTTACCACCTCATAATTACTTCCCTCTACACAAATCTAGTGTTTTAATTTAACAAATCCTTAGGAATTATTTTTGAAGTCTACAATTATCTTTCATAGATTTATAAATACAAATATTCTTTGACATACCTAAAAAGATTACAAGTGTCGGTCACTATAATTGAAAATATGGCTTGTTTAAGCATATTTTTAAAGCAGTAAGTTGTGAATTCTTTACCTAATATTTCATTTACAGTAGGTCAGAGTTTTAGCATTAAATTAAATATATATTTTACCTCTATTAATTTCTTTGTATACTTCGTATGTGAAAGATTATAGAAAATATTATAATGGAGACTATTTGTGATTAGTCAATATTTCAAATATATTTGTATTTTGAAAACATCCTTAAGTCATCCAAGCAATTGTTAATATGTCAATTTTTAGGGTAATTCAGAAAATGCACTAATATTAATAAAATAAATTATCAGTATTTCAGGAATTATACTTTTTGAGGAAAATAATGTTCCAATAAACCTATAGACTCAATAAGGCTAAGTTGGTTCTCTTCTAAAATATAACACAAAATATTCCAGGTTTATACATTTATATCCACTTAGCAATCTGAAAGAAGGAATGAGATTTTAAAAAAAATCTGGTCCTAATTAATTTCAATAAAGTTCAATTGAGTATGTACTAGGTATGAGACATTTTACATATGAGCTTGTACATAGATGTTATTATTTTCATGTTGAGAAAGTTAATGATGTTGATTATCAAAGAAGCTAAGTCACTTGCCCAAGGTAAATAAAGGAAGCAATGTAGATACAGTTCAAACGTACGTTTGTGTGACTCCAACTCATGGACCTTTCCCAGTTTGCACCCAAACTAGTTTTTTATAGAAAATTAAGTTTGAGATTTAACATAAGAGCCAATGTCCTCATTTACTTCAGCAATACAGCAAATTTCTTTGAGTAGAAAAGGTTTTATTGTCTTTGAAATGTGTCGACAAATACATTGTGACTTGATATAAGAAAGCATTTCTGGAATATGTATAACTTAAGAAACAATGGCGAGTCTATTGGTCCATGAAGCATAGCAAAATTATGTTAGAGTGGGTTATAGTTGAAAACCTCCACATTATAATTCTAGGAATAGAGTATGTTTAAATGTATATAAATATTTTGTACTATGACAAAAGGGTTGGTTGTATGTGAATTAATTATTTGAAAAAAGTATAGTGTTCCTGTGCTGTTCTGAAAGCTAAAAATGACTTAACAGTGATTATTTTTATATGTACTTTGAATTATATAAGAATTAATTTTACTGCATGAAGTAAGGATAACAAAATTAGTATTAAATAAAATAGTGAATATTTTCCTGGCTTGTGGATTGATGAGGAAAAAATAAAGAGGAGGGGATGGGAGATTATGAGTTACTTTTTGTGTTCTAAAATGTTCATAACCAACAAAATAAATACTTGAAACATCTCACTACTGTATGTTAAACACTTTCTTTAAAATGACACCACATTTCTTATACAAGGAGTTCGACAATTGTGTATATTCAGCCATTGTAAAACAACGATTTCACACATGCATGAGAGGCTTAATTAGATTTCAAGTAAGCAACTATTTCTTAAGTTTCCCTTGATGCACACTTTTTCCCAGACTATTGAAGAATTGTTGGAAGATTTACACAAATTGTTGGAAGAATTGAGACAGCGTCAGTCACCTGCTTACTAAACATTAAGGATTCTTTTTTATGTCATAACATGTATGCTTAAATTTATATAAATTTGTGTAAAGCTATTAAGAAAATAAACTACCTCTATTTACTTGCTCTGTTTGCTTCAGAAATACCTTAACATCTTAAAGAAAGATTTATTTTTGACTTTCCATTACATTTTTATGGAAAAATAGTCCAGAAGTACAGAGATTTCTGTGTCACGATGAAGTTTTTGATGTCAAGGCAAAATTAATTTCCTCAATATTATTAGGACTTATCCTGTTAAAGAAGGCATTAAATTATGTTTATGAAATTCCTTATTTATGTCTCTATACAGTCATTGTATTCAATATACATAAATGTGCACCCAGTACAACATACGTTGATTTGAATTGTAATTGTTTTTATATTTTTTCCAAGTCAGTCAAAGATAATAATTGCATAAGAAAGCATATCATGTTCCTTATTTACTTTTTTGGAATATCCAAAGAGCCGAAGTTATTAGTATTTCAGTAAATTGAAACTAATAAGTAGTCACAGGACATTGATGAAAAATATCAATTTGAAAAATATACATGTGAATTGTATCTTCTCATTGACATTAAATTAGTGTTCATTTTCGAGTTTTAAATATCAAGCAACACACATTATTTCTCTTTGCCTCTATAATTATTTTCCAGCTTCAAATTATGCTAAAAATAATTGATTGAGTGCCATTATAATCTAAAAGAAACAATAAGTCAAATGTTCAACAGACCAAGCTATCATAATTAAAAGACTATTTTTTCCCCTGTAGGCTAAAGTGCTGATTCTGCTAAATAACTACTTAGAATTAAAATCTGATGTTGAATTACATTAGTAATGTAATTTTCATTGAGTTCATCCATTTTTCAATAGAATTATTTTCAGTGTTTTATTTTATTTTTTATTTATTTATTTTTTTTGAGACAGAGTCTCACTCTGTTGCCCTGGCTAGAGTGAGTGCCATGGCATTAGCCTAGCTCACAGCAACCTCAAACTCCTGGGCTCAAGCGATCCTCCTGCCTCAGGCTCCCGAGTAGTTGGACTACAGGTGTGTGCCACCACGCCCGGCTAATTATTTTCTATATATTTTTAGTTGTCCAGATAATTTCTTTCATTTTTTTTTAGTAGAGACAGGGTCTTGCTCTTGCTCAGGCTGGTCTTGAACTCCTGAGCTCAAACAATCTGCTTGCCTCAGCCTCCCAGAGTGCTAGGATTGCAGGCATGAGCCACCACGCGCGGCCTTCGGTGTTTTATTGTACAGGTTAGAAAAGACTAAAACCAGACATATTGTGAATCCATATCAAGTATAAATTTATATTTTATCTTTGAACATAGTTTCTTCCTTATTGATCCTAAGGTATAATTTGCACAGTTCAGAAGTAAGTCATACTGAATTAATTGAGAGTTGCTTAAAAGTATTCACTAACACACCTACCAACACATAACTTAGTTTACAGTACAATATGGTGGATCTTGATAACATTTGCTACTATTTTTGGTGGATTTTAATGAGGCGAGAGCAGCAGAAGGGCTATGTACAGATTAAAATAAGTATATAAAAGGATATTTGGAGGCTAGCTACATTTCTAAGATGATTATAAGTTTTAAAGTTAATAGGATACTTTATAAGAGTGGACAATTTCATGACAAATTCCTCAAATTTGCTATTAACTACTTCAAGTTTAGATTAACCTAGAGGAAGAAATATCCTCTTTCCATGATTCTCTCAAGTCATTTCAATGTCTCATAAAACTGGATGACCAAAATGTTCAGTAAATATAGCTACAAGGCAAGCAAGAAGCTACAACTAACTGGCTAGAGGCTTTCTCTCTCTCCTTCCCCTCCACCCCGTGTGTGTGTGTGTGTGTGTGTGTACCTCATTCAAATTTTGGTGTATTGGTATCGTACCATGTTTTCTGGATTGAAGTTGATATCTAGCACATGTTCATTTTCATTCCTACTAGAGAAAGAAGCAAGATCCTGGTTAATAAAATTAATAAAGAGACTATAAACCAGAGTTCCTAAATCAAGTAATCACCTGGCCTTAGATTCTAGGGGTAATTGGAAATTTGATTATATAGTGTCATCTCAGGGCAAAACAGACAATTTAAAGCTGCAGTCCCCAAACCCTGGGCTGGGGACCAGTACCGGTCAGTGGCTTCTTAGAGGCCACAGAGCTCCACCACCACTACCCCTGTCCATGGAAAATTATCTTCCATGAAACTGGTCCCTGGTGCCGAAAAGGCTGAGGACCGATGATTTAAAAGACAATGGTCTATACTCAGGAAAAAATAAATAAAGTAATAAGAACACTCCAATATTTCTCCAGCAACAGTTTATAAACTTCAACCAGTAGGTTGGTTCAAAGACGACATCTTTCTAAGGTAGTTTGTTATATAGTTTGGCTAATTTATTACAATTAGCTATATATATAAAGGCTGCTATTTTTAAAACTAATTATAAATGGAACATTGCCAATTTTATATAAGGGTTAAAAATCTAAGCTTGACATTTAAGGAGCCTAGATTCCCGTTCCTGCAGCATAATCAAGAAATTGTTAAACAAAAACACTGTTTGCCTGCTGAGTATAAGACACTCTGATAGGTAGTGACTACAATGGGAAGACAAATTATAAAAGATATATATTTGCAAATATTTCACAAGTCCCAAGAAGATGGAATGAAGAAGGCAACAATAGTAACACCTGTACCTAGTAAGACATGCTAGGCACTATAAAGCATAATAATCCACATAGGAAACAACAAATATTCTCTTTCCAAACTAAATTAAAAAATCAAACAGAACTTCTGGAAAAGAAAAATTTATTCAAGGATTTACAAAACACAGTGGAAAACCTTAAGAATAGGTTAGCGGCCAGATGCAGTGGCTCACCTGTAATCCTAGCACTCTGGGAGGCCGAGGCGGGTGGATCATTTGAACTCAGGAGTTCGAGACCAGCCAGAGCAAGAGCGAGACCCTGTCTCTACTAAAAAATAGAAAGAAATTAGCTGGACAACTAAAAAATATGTAGAAAAAATTAGCCAGGCATGGTGGTGCATGCCTGTAGTCCCAGCTCCTCAGAAGGCTGGTGGAGGAGGATCGCTTGAGCCCAGGAGGTTGAGGTTGCTGTGAGCTAGGGTGATGCCACGGCTCTCTAGCCCAGGCAACGGAGAGAGACTCTGTCTCAAAAAAAAAAAAAAAAGAATAGATTAGAACTTACAATTTTTATTGCTGCTATTATTGCATCTTTTCAAATTATATTATATGAATGTTGTTGGTTTATAAAGTCATAATCGATAAACTGTCTTGCTAATTATATTTGTAGACGTTCAATGTTTTCCTGTATAGAAATTTTATTATATGTAAAGAATGATAAACTTGTTTCTTTCTTTGTAACCTCTACACATATTATTTCCTTAACTTCTCTTACTGACTTAACTAAAGCTTCTAGTATAATAAAAAATGGAAGTGGTGATAGCTTATTTTCTCGTTTCCAACAGCATGCTACTGTCATAAGAATATTTCTTAGAAAGTTAAGCAAATACCTATTTCTAATTTCCAAAGAGTTTTATTGACTTTGTTTGTTTGGAGCAGGGATGAATGTCACTTTTTATCCAATTTTTCCCTACCGTTGTCTATTCTTCACATAAGCAGCTAAAGTGATCCTGTTAAAATATAAATTAAATCATGACAATAAATTTTTAAACAGCTTCCGGTGCCCTGTTTCCCATTATACTCAGAATAGAAACCACAGTCTTACCCAAGATGCCAAGACCCCATTGTACATGGTTCCTTTGTAACCCCTTGATCTTTCTCTGCCTCACCGACTCCCCTGGAGCCGTACTAGCTCCCGTGTTCTCCCTCTCTGCACAAAAGCCTTTCCTCCTCAGGCCCAGTGTTCTTATTTTTTAAGAGTGGTTTGGCAATTCTGGGTTCCTTGCATCATTATATTTACTTTTAGATTAGCTCAGTTCTCCTGAGTATATGTGCAATACTGGATATGTGAACATCTCTGTGAATGTGTGTAACATTCTGTATTTCCAGAATGTTCCAGAACTTCTTACAGCTTTTCAAGGCTACCTATGGACATTTTATTCTCCGGTTTTCCTTTTTAATTGCTTTAGTTAGCCTCTTAGCCCTAACTGTTAGTGCTGACCGAGGAAATTTCAATATTAAAAAATTGTAGCTGATTGCTTTTGACAAATGTGTTGTATATGGGTTGTTAGCACAGTGAAGTCTAAGCTCAGTCAAATACAGACAAACCATAAGAATGATGCTTATCAGCAAGCTTACAGATGTTCAAATAGTGATAATTCTCTGTGATGTGACACTGTACGGTCTCCAAACCCATAGTGTCTCTTCCAGTGGTTGATATGGTACTGTTTTCCATAGCTATGACAGTTGTGAGGCTTTGGTTTTCAAGAACACTGCAGAGCTATGGGGAGGGTAATAGGATTTGGTCAAATTAAGAAAGCCGCAAAACTCAATATTTTTACTGAGATTCAATTGTTGTTATTGAATAAATCTTCCTTCAGTTGTTGCAAACATTTACTTATTTTCCAGAGTTCTCAAAAAGTTTTGTTGGTAGTTTTTCTGCTAATGTTCTTGTTGCTGTTACGGGAAATTAGATTTTTGGAGGTCCTTACTTTGCCATTCCAGGAGTGTTCCCATTAGTTTATATAATTGCCATGATGTTTTTCTGGTTCTTTCTTATGAGAGCCTCTTTGGCCATTGGGTTCTGAGTCTGAATTCCTGCTCCATCTCATTAAACGGGCAAGAAATCACTGCATTTTATTGGGATAGATGGCATCAACCTCCATCATCTATTCTTGCTTTATTTTGTTTGTATATATAGCAGTGAGATTTTTGGCTTCCTATATATCTTTCCCCTAGGGAAATTGTATTCTATTAACTATCTTTGTGGCTTTGTCAGTGTCAGGCCATTCTGACCTTATCAGTAATTATGCTAATAGCACTCAGCATGCTCTGACAGTTAAGTTCTGCCAGCTCACTTCTGTGTTTGGGATCCTATTAACCCCATTACTACCAAGGCAAACAGTTCCGTATAATATCTCTTACTGTTAGCCCTGGACTACACAAGATAGTCAACAATGAACTTCTTAATGAGGCTACAGCCCTTGAACCCAGTGTATACTTATCACATAGGTAAGGTCAGAGTCCTCTAGGCTCTCTCATGGGACATAGCCAGCAGATACATTTACATAGTATGCTCACTCTACCATACTCACTTATCTGAGTCTTTTCATCTTTTTTCCCCATGATTTGCCTTGATCTGTCCATGACAGTCACTTCTTCAATGGCTTGAGATAAAATTACATGGTATCAAGGTCAAAATCACTGTATCTTTACCTAGGTTTAACCTAGAAACAGGATTCATCATTTCTCTACCACCGTAAGTTTCCCTTTATGCCATATACAGTGTAGGTTTCTTCTTTTATTCTCCTGTTAGAGGGAAAACCCTTCAAGTATCTATTTAGTTAATTATGTATTTTCTATAGTGCCTTCTTATCCATGACCATGGTTTATTTCCATGGCTCAATTCCCTTCAATTCACAGCTGGAGTCACTTCAAGCTCCTTGTAAATCAAATCTTTCTCAATCTCTAGGTTCAATTTTGTCACTACTGATAGTAAAGTTTAAGCTACTGACTTCTGGTCAGTAGCTGTGTTACTCAGCCTCAAGATGTCCTGGAAAATAGATTCTCTCTGACCTGTCCTCCAACTCTAGTAGCTCCATTCTTTTCTTATTTCCTGACCAAGAACTTGGTATCTATAACGTTATCAATAAGCATGTCTACTGGGGTGTGAGGAGGATGATTTTTCCCAAGCTGTTGCCTCCGGTTTCCACGAAGTGAAAATATTCTCAACACTCCTGTCTCTAGGCTATTACCACATGCACTGCTTTCCAAGAGAAGTTGAAATAACTTTTGATATGGTGAATCTGGAACCTGAAGCCCAAAGAAAGCACATTTTTCTGGTCTACTTCACTATGCTGTAAATCTTACATGGATTGATCTCTTATGTAGAAAGCCTATAATTACTCCTGTAATTAAATGGATAAGACTCTCTAATTTGGGGCTTCACTATATATTAAGTTGCCTATTATTGCCCTAACATCCAAGCTAGATTCTGTCAGTGACAAAATAATCGGCTAGACTCTGTTCTGTCTATTGTCCCACTTTTTACTAAACAGAGCCAGAGAAAAAGGGGTATTGTATTGGAACATCCCAAATTCTAAACAGGTACTCATCATAGTCCCTAAATCTAAACTCTTAATTTTCAAGCTTATAGTCTTGCTTTGCCTTTAAAATTGTTTAGCATCATATTCTTCACCTTGCCTGAGTCCTGGTACCATATTCAGAGGCTCTGTGATACTTTCAACTCTGCCAACATCCTCATGCTAGCCTTCGAATCTTCGGCTGTTAATTATTACCTATTTCATAGGGATGCTGCTGCCTTGCTACACTCTTTTCCCTTGACGTATATGACTCAGTACTTTCCTGATCCTCTAGCAATTCTTGTTCAGTCTCCTTGTCTAGATCCTCATCTCCCATCCAACTTCCGAATATTTAACTTCCTCATTACTCCATTCCAAGATTTCTCACTCTCTCTCTGCATTCTCTTCTTACGTTGTTTAAATGATGTCTTTAAGAGACTAAAACACTAAGTGTGTATGTCCACAGCAGACCACTTCTTTGAGTTCCATACTGATATGTTTGCCTTTCTAATTTATATCTATAGTAGAATGTCTTTCAAGAATTTTAATCTTAACACATCCCAAACTAAACTTTTGATATTCTTTTACACTAATTGTTTCTATCTGTGTTTTCCTCATCTACTCAAATATCATTACCATTTCACCTTTAGAGGAAGTTTGGGGGTCATTTTTGGCACTTCCCTTCCCTTTATATCTTAATTACATCCATCTCCAAATCCCGTCACTTGTCTCATCTAATTTCTCAAATTCAGTCACTTGTTTCCACTGCTACTGCCATCACCTTAGAGATCAAGGTATCTTTCTCTCACTGGAACACTAATATAACCTTCAAACTGGTCTGCATTCCTAACATGTTTTTGAATCCATTTCAATAACTTTGCATTGCATTTATAATAATACCTAAACTTTTAAACATGGCCTACAATGTACTACATAATCTGTCTATCACATCTACTTTCTGTTTCATTTTGAATCAATTTCATTGCTCAGTCTACTCTAAACACATTTTTTTCCAGTTTACCCCCGAAAGGTAAGCTCTTTCTTGGGTCTAGTCATTTTATTTATAGTTCAGTCTTCTTATAAATACTTCCCTCAGATATTCACATTTCTGGCTTCTTCTTATCCTCAGGTCTCATTTAAAATGTCAGCTCCTCGGAGAGACTTTCCCATAGTATTTATCTTAAAAAGACACTCCGTAGTGTTCTATCTTTGGGGCCTTTTATTTTCTTTCATGGTTATTAGCACACATTTTCGTTCTTTTATTAGTCTATTTCTTCATTTGTTAGATTGTAAATTCTGCAACCTTGAAATTGTGTCTGCCTTGGTGATTACCATCTACTCTGGCACAGCACATGGTCTGGCATAAAGTAGGTTCTCAAAAAAATGTGTTGAAAGAATGAACAAATGTATTCAGGAATGAAGCCTATTTAACTGTCCTGGCATACTCATTTATTTAATATATATTTTATGTAACATGAGAGCCTGCAGGAATGAATACTCACAGAAACGGAAACATATTTTTAGGCTAATTTGATAAAGAAGTGTATAGTTGTAGAGAAGAATGATTGAACAAAGGGAGTATGATCTAAGGGAACTTAGCAAGGCCTGTTTGTTTAGATTGTTCCCTGTGTCCTATCTTCAGAGATACGGATGTTCTTTTCCTCCAGGTATAGGGTAGGTACCTCGCACATGAGGGGTTTATAACCTGTTTCAAGAGAGAAGGGTGGAAGAAGGTCACAGAGCGACCTTCCTACTTTTGCTATTTTCTCAAATGCCAAGGTACCATATTTTGGGATAATTTGTCCTGAACCCTACCGGGAGATAAATGAAAGAAGTAAAGGCAGCATCCCCCAGGGAAGAGAAACACAGGTGAACTTGAACCTTCCCTGTTACACTCTCCCTTTGCTTTTTGTCACGATTTTCACTGTACCTTCTTCCCTATGATTCCTTAGTATGTTTCTCCAAAATATAACTCTTCTAAGAAAAAATAAAGTTGTTTACAAGAAGTACACTAACCATGATTATATTCTTAAAATAGTGTCCCTCATTTATGAAAATTTGATTCCAAAAAGTATCCTTAAAAGTGTTTTCATTTCTAATAATAGAATCAAAGGGTTTTCAACAAAATTAATTTAAATTTGTTTTTCAAGCATTCTGTTCAATTAATGAGAAAAACTCTTGTAATTTGAACACTGAAATCCCGCATGATTTTTTTAATAAGGCTGTTTGATTCAACAGGACTTCAAAGATAAGTGGGTAAAGATGCAAATTAATTTAATAGATAAGCCACCAAAGGGCTGATTAGGAGCCATTTATTGACTCTTCTTCAGCTGATTGCAAAATACATCCAATAACCAGGGGTTAACTGGAAACATTGAGACAACAGGTTGATTTTGCCAGACTCTTGAGAATGAAAAGAGAGTGTAAATGGTCACATTTATCTTAATATAGTTATTTTGAATAGTGTGTTAATAATTAAACTTTTGTTCCTAAAAATACAAGTGTAATACCAATGCTAAAGCACTGTTAATCAAATATGCATCACAGAAACTGGCAGCAATTCTTTCCATGAGCTATTGCTGGTGCTATGAAAGGCAGAAGGCATCCTCTTGATATTGTTGAATTTAATTACCTTTTACAAAAGATAATTGTTCTCTGTCATTTCGCATGGAATTAACACTTAATTTCATAACTTAAATTTATTAAAAACTGTGGATTATATGTGTATGAAATAGAGGTACATGTAAAATGTATGCATATATTCAAATCATATTTAAATATATAAAGGAGATCTCTGCTAATAATTGCAATAAAAGTTTCAGAGTGTGTTTAATCTCAACTATCTGTGATCCAAACCAATCAACTATTTGATTAGTATTTGAAAGTTTAATAGCAGTGTATTTTTGAATTATTATGAATTATTATCAGCATAATGTTGGCATACTAATTTTAGTGCATATGATTTTTTCTATTGATTATGAAGCAACATTTTAAAGGGAAAAATAACTTTTGTTTTTCCTAAAACCAGTTTCCTAAACCTTTCTTTCAAATGTTTTAAAGTATTATTAAATTACTCCTTAGTTTTAAATAATATGTAATATATAGGCGGAAACAAATTTGTGAGCTTTTAGATTTAATTCTTGACAACGTTCCATAGTCTCTTTATCTTTCTCATTTTTTTTCACTAACTTGAGTGGTCAATTTTTTTCATGCTTCCATGTTAATATCACTTAATTACACAGTGATACTAATCTTTTTAATGTTTATGCTTGTAATTGGAACAAAAATTACCCTAGCAGGCATTGTTGAGCAGAGAAAACACAAATGAGCAAGGAAAATATGAATTTCACAGAATTTGACCGTGCTGTTGGCCTTATCCCCCATTCTGTTCTCACCTATCCACATTCGCCATCTTTCTCTCCTATGGGGAACAATATAGGATTAACTATCTCTCACATATGTACTTCCTTGATTCATATTTTCTCAAAGCCGAGTAGATTAAAACTTACTTCTTTGTAAAATACACATATATGCAGTGTATATATTTCACAAAAAACCTGTTTATACAATTTAGAGAAAAAAATAAAACAAAAATAATAATAAATGAAAACTTGTACAATAACCAATACCACTAACCAAAAAACAAAAGCAAAAATAAAAAAACCAAAACACTACCAATGTCTTAAGATTCTCTGTGCCTTCTTCCTTTATTTCTTCCCACCTCTACCACCTCTGAGTTAAAAACTATCCTGCAGTTGGTAAAAAATTCCTTGATATTCTTTTCATATATCATCTACATGTTTCCTTAAAGTATATGTTGTTCAATATTGCATATTTTTAATTTTATATAAATGTAAATGTATGGTAAATATTCTTTTGTTATTTACTTCTTTCACTTACCGTTATAATGCTGTAATGCAAGTACTATGTTAGTGTCTGTAGCTGTGGTGGATTTCTTTTCACTGGTACTGCGTTTAATGGTTGACCCCACTTATTCTCCCCTGCTTGCATCCGCACCCTTGCTAAGGCCTTATCATGAACAAGTACACTTCTTTATCCCTTGAACTTGGTCTTGGCCATGGGATTTGTTTCCACCCTGAATTAAACAAAATCTTACAATATGTGGCATTGGCTTTGTAGAACTCTTGGGAGGTTGGTTAAATGGTGATCTGTGCCAGGCAGTAGTGAAACACTTGGTAAAACTGTTGTTTAAAAAAGTACAATGTACCTAATGATCTTTAAAGTTGCAGGAGAGGGTATGGTACTGGGATGACCCAAGCACACCACAATCATTCTGTAGTGAAATCTCTCTCCCAATGACAATCTGCACTTGCAGCCGCTCCCCAGCGCTAGCACCACCAGCCACCTCTGCCCTAGATCACCAGGCATCAGACTCTTGCAAGGAGCCCGCCGGTTAGATCCCTTCGCAGTCCACAGTAGGGTTCCAGCTTACAAGAGAGTACTATGCCCCTGCTCATCTGACAGGAGCCGAGCCCACGTAGTAATGCAAGCGATTGGGAGTGGCAGCAAACACAGATGAAGCTTTGCTGGCCCACCACCCACTTCCTGCAGCAGGGCCTGCCCACAATAGGCCACGGACTAGCACTGGTCTCTGGCCAGGGGATTGGGATTGCAGTTTTAGATCACAAGTCTTGGGATCAAGAGCAACTCGAATCAGACTCAAGAGCCTAATATGGATAATAAGATATTGGTGTCGGAATTAGATAAGGCTTTCAAAGTCCTAAAATGAAGGTGTTGGATTTTTTTATGTGGAAGGGATATAAGTAATTGTGACCAAGAGGGAAGACTATGGTAAATTGAATTATTACCCACTTTTTTTACTTCTCTTGTGCCTGCATGTTTGGCATTATCTCTGGATGGGAAGGGTGGTGGGATATACTTCCTGGTTTCTTGACTTTGGGTTTGGTTATGTGATTTGCTTTGGCAAATTAGATGTGGGCAGAATTGAAAGTGGCATTATCAAGACTAGGTCTTTAAAAACTTTCCATTTCCTGCTTGTCTTTGTGTACTTCTGCCATCATTAATATTGCTGCTGTTCCTCTAGTCTGAGTTCCAAACTGGAACAGACCAAAACAGCTAGACTGGAAGGGAGACCACCTCAGCCAAGCCCAGACTAGGTCAGCCAACTCTCAGCCCATCCACAGGTAAAGAATCCTCCAGCTGACGGGTGAAAAATAAATGCTTTTCTTATATTCCACTGAGAAAGTTGTTTTATAAAAATAGCTAACTGATATTAATATCATAATTTTGTATCTTTTGCACAATGATGTAAGTTTAGATTATTTCCAGTTTGGGTATTACCAGGGTCCTGATCTCAGCTCCAAATCTAAAATTCTATTCCTTCTTTTGTGATTCTGGTACTAGGACTCTGCAAACCACCTTTTTACTTTGCCGGCTGACTCTGATTAGATCCCATTAATGTGGATCCTTATAGAGAGACTAAAAGGTTAGAGTAGGAGGAATGGACTTGCTTTATCCTACTGGTTTCTTATTGTTCCTGTGAGCTTCTTTTGATAATCATCCTAGCAAATATCTTCATCTCAGCAAAAAAAATGTCTTCCCTTAGCAAATGCGGCATCTATGTGTAGTTTTACCAAAACTCTGAAAACCAGCCTTATTGTGTCGCCTCAGAGACACCGGCACCAGATAAATGGTGCCTCTTGCTCAGAGGCCTAGAACCAAGCCTACCACTTCTTCAGATGTCTCAGCTATATGTCAGGTATGCAGGGCCTTCACCCTAAGCTTTTGAATTTTAATATTTTAAATCTCTTCAATTTTTCTCCCTTAGTCTTAAGAGGTGTTAGCTGCTTTCTACAGTTTCTTTGTGTAAACTTTCTGCTCTTTCTGCCTCCTCTGATTCCCAGTTAACAAAATTATATCTGGTAAACAACCCTTTATATTTAATTCTTTCTGTTAAAATAACTGGGGTGATTTTCATATCCTGATTAAGTCCTCATGATTTTTTTAAAAGACTTATGCAAACATTGTTAGTATTACTATCAGTGGACATATTTGAATTTCTCTAGTGTATTCCTAAGAGTAGAATCTGATCCTAGGCTATTCACAGGTTTAGCTACAAGGTCATTACCACTCTTCTGCGACACAGCTATTTCAGTTTACGCTTCACACAATGCAGCCAATGTAGGTTCAAGGCTACTGTAAAAAGGGATATGAAAAGGGATGGTAACATAAGAGAAACACTCACAGAAAAGAAGACTCTAATGTGAATTGAATGAATTGAGTAAGAACTTAAAAAAGAAATGACTCCACACATTTTCCTCAAATGTAAGAGCTCAAGAGGACTTCTGAAAGGCAGGGAATAAGCCTGGCTAATGACAGTCATAATGTACTCCCCATTTTAAACCCATTGGCAGCATCTCCAGAGCCAATGTCTTTTAGAAAATTGAGGCAGTAGTGTTGCTCTCGTCTGCATTAACTAAACATCTCCTCCTCTATCCAATATTTTCTCCAGTGTTTTTAGAGAAAACATGTATGACTCAGATGTGCATGTGACCACTATTAAAGAAAATTCTTAAATGCATTAGCAGTGAAATAAAGTCCTATAAATATGGAGATCATAGAGCCAGTATCATGATATCAACACCTTAACATCTAGTTTGCTCTACACAATTAGATTTTGTCCTAATACTAAAAAAGTTAAAACATTTTATCACTATTCAAATCAGTGCACTGGACTTACATATAGACATTATCGACCCTGAGGTTGTAGACATCACACCACAAATAAAATTTCTCCTCTAACCGTAAAAATCCTCTTGTGTACATAGGGAGAATATGGTCCATAGGTACACAAGACCGAAGCTTTCCTGTGCAGAGAATTTTAACATAATTTTCAAAAGGGTACTAAATGCACAGAGCCTTTGGAGATTTACTACATATTCAAACTCCAACATTTTAGTAAACTATTCACAAATCCTTTTTGAAATGAAAGCCATATTTTAGGAATTAAGAAACATTTATTTTTGATTAAGCTACCTAGAAGAGATGTTAACTTTCTTCAGTGGCAAGAAATTTTACAATGAAAAAGAAAAATATTTCTACCTATGGAGCTTGAATACTGAAAAAGTAAAATCAAATCAGGCCCTCGTTATTTTGATAAAGAAAGTTTAATCGTGACATAGCTTCTAAGTTTCCAAGGTTTATGCTCTGTAACTGATGCTAATGTTGAGGTAGTAAGCATTGATTTCAAGAGTCATTTGATCTCCAGAACACAGCAATATCTTTTCATCATTCTGGACTGATGTCTTGGTGTCCAGGTGTGTGCTTGTGTCCTCCATATACATCTAACCCACACCTTCAGGAAGCTCACCTATATCATAGCCAGTCTGTGATTGACCATGCATACCTTTCTTTCCTTACTGACAAACAGATGTGACAATATCTCCCCTAGTCTGGGGAAATCTACACCAGAAATGTTACAATTAGGCAGAAAGTAACAGCCTAGCTTATATCAAATTGGCAACTCTCTATTTAACACAAATGATATTAAGTTATTATATCCTTCCACTTGTAGTGTGACGTAAGTGCTGGGTGATCTCAGGATTTCTCATTGCTGTTATTCCCTCTCAATGAGCAGCTTTGGACTTTTGCCCTTGTTAGAAAACCAATTAACAAAATTCAGAGCAACTTCTACCAATTATAGTTTATAGATTTTAAGTCAACCTAATGTTAAACATGAACTAAAAAGTGTATTTGATTTTTCTCTTGGTTGGCATAACTCTATGGTGACCAATTTGAAGAGCCCTAAAACTATTAAGCAAATTGAATTTGTAATTTAGAAAAAAACAACTCCCATTCTTCATTCCCCAAGAAATCGCCAGACTTAGTTGGTTTCACTGAACAAACATCTAAATAAGAATTAACACTAGGACTCCACAATATCTTTCAGAAAATAGAAGATGAGGGAACATTTCCCAATTTATTTTATGAAGCTAGAATTGTGCCAAATCAAAAACAGTACAAATTAAAAACCTACAGACCAATATCTTTGATGTACATAGATACAAAAATTTTTAGCAAAATATTAGCAAACAAAATTTAAAAAATTTAAAAAGAAGCATGCACCATGACCAAGTGGGTTTATTCTGGAGTTGCGAGGCTGTTTCAATGTTCAATAATAAATCGATATAATCCATCATATCAATGTGATAAAGAAGAAGAATTCCATTGTAAAATCGACTTGTGTGGAAAAGTTCAACACCTACTATCACAGAACTCTTAGAAAAATAGAAATAGAGGAGAAATTCCTTAACTTGATAGGGGAAATCTAAAAAACTTTACAGTTGACATTACACTTGATGATGGAAGATTGAATGCTTACTTCCTGTAATCTGGAACAAGGCAGGAATATCCTTTCCTACCACTCTTCGTAAATATAATTCTGGAAGTTCTATCCTGAGCAGTAAGGTGGGAAAGGAAATGAAAGGTATAAAGATGAGAAAGGAAAAAATAAACTTGTCCTTATTTGCAGATGACATGATTGTCTCTATAGAAAGGATTCTATAAAAAATTCCTAAAACTATTGAGAGGGTTCAGCAAATTTGCAAGACAGGAGATGAATATACAAAAGTCTATTATTTTTCTGTATACTAGCAATGCACACCTAGATATCAAAGTAAAAATATAATTTATAATCATTCGAAAATAAAATACTGTGTAAATCTAATAAAACATGTGCATTACTCATATATTGTAAACTACACAACACTGTTGAATGAAATCGAAGATCTAAATAAAGAAGAGACATCACTATGTTCTTGGATTGGAAGGCTCAACATAGCAAAGAAGTCAGTTTTCAAAAAATGATATAGGGGTTTAATGCTACTTCTATCACAATTTCAGCAATATTTTTGAATATATAGATAAGGTTATTCTAAAATTTATTTGGAAAGGGAAAAAAACTAAAATGGCTGCAATAATTTTAGAAAAAAAAAGAATGTCTAAAATATAAAATACAAACAACATCAGATGTTGATGAGGATGCAGAGAAATTGGGTCACTCATACTTTGCTGCTTGCAATATAAAATGGTATAGCCACTCTGTAAAACAGTTTGACAGTTTCTTTAAAAAATTAACCATGTAACTACCATATAATCCAATAATTTCATTCATGTGCATTTATGCTCTTGATCTCCCTCTATTATACCAAGAATTAGTCCTTGTGAACAGATCAAAGACTGCTCCCACCCACTAGCACTTCAATTTTTCTCCCTATGTGCCCACTGAGCTTTCGTTTCTTTTTTTCTCAGGGTGACTCCCTATTGAGTTTAAACAATAAAATTCATTATTTTAGTGACTCTCTTGCCAATACACTCAAGCATTTCTCTTCCCCTACCATATTAATACGTGAATTATAAAAATTAGTGTAACATAAAATAAATATAATTTATAATAGTTAATATTAACTGATATTAAGTATAAATATAACATAAAATATAATATTGATGCATAGAGAACAAAATATTTACTAAAATATTTCTATTTTTGATGCTCTCATACTTTCCAATATGGCAAGTCAAAATACACACGTAAGTTCCAGTTTAGCAGTAAAGAACACAAGAATAAATTCATATTTAAAATAACTTTGGTACTTAATTTCTTATCTATCACGTCAGAGCTGATTAGATAAGAGAATTTTAATTTCCAGTATTTTTATATTGTATTTTTGATCTTATGTTATTAGTAGTATCTTCAATTTAGGGTTTTTGGCAAAAAGATTTTAGGCCATTTATCCATTTGTGTGACTCTTAGCTAAACCTAGATAATATAATTTAAATATATCTTACTGAACACACAGGAATCTCTAAATGATGTTATTCATCAAGCAAAAAGAAAGGAGCAAATATGAAAATTTCCAGCTTTCTATTCTACAGAACATCCTTTCCTCTATTAAGATGTTTTGCTTAATGTACACTATTCTTGGCCACCACGGATTAGAGACAATTGATCATATATGAGTGTATTCCCTTTTTAACATTCCTGACAATACTTAGAATACATTTTGAATTCTATGAATATATTGGATATGGAATGTTGTCTCAATTGCATACTATTTTGTATTTACTTGTTTACTAATTAAATCAAGTTACTTCTCATGTCTATGGATAAGCTCAGCAACTCATTCTACTATTTCACAGAGTATAGGAACAAGATCACATATCTTTTAAACCTGGATGTGTTAAAACCCCAATTTCTATTCCTAAAGACTATATCATGGGCTGCCATGCTGTCAGCTCCTAATGGCTACTCTGGATTGGGGTTCTGAGTTCCTTCTTAGTTTCTGGTAGCTCCTTGAAGAAGCCTTTCCTCATTTCTCCTTCTGCTTTAGCCAGCTTGTTTTTTTTGTTTGTTTGTTTGTTTGTTTGTTTGTTTTTTTACTTCTACTTCTTTTCTTTTTTCCCTCAGAACCAGACTGAATGCATACTACGTGCCAGACACTGTTTGTTCTACTTCCTTACAGCACACTGAGACAACCACATTCAAAAATATCATTACATAGTGTAGCTGATCATCTCGTTGAATTTCTTCTTGGTGTTTTTGTGTCTCCCATTAGACTTCAGGACTTCAAAGTATGATCACTGTCTTTTAGATGTTTAAAATGTCAGTGACCTAGTGACTATTCGGATGTAAAACAATTAACCAAAAAAAAAAAAAAAAAGGAGATTGGAATGTGTATGCGTGTGGTATTTGGTGTAGTTAATAATGTTTCTGTTTCCAACTATGCACATACTATTTCATATGGCACTCAACACAACATCGAATTGTTTTAATTACCTTCTTTTCATCCCATTGTTAAGGGAGGGCTTCCTGCCCTAGGGTTATGAGTATGGCCAGACATATGACACCTAACATTGGACAAATGAGATAGCAGATGATTATTAGTCACATGTATTCACAGCCTGGGGAAAGAACACACCACATGCCATGCAGTAGCCACACAGGGTTGCACTCAGAACAAAGTAAACAAGGGGCTGTGGGAGGTGACAGGCTTTATAGTATCAAGAGGGTGATGTGCCTTTATTTCCCACGGAAGGATGTGATTAGCTTATTTGAATAATTCTGTAGGCTGGCAAAGAATTGAAATCTACCACATAAGGATAAGCAGGAATTGCATCTGGTCCTCTGGATAAGGAGGGGCATTTGACTAGGGAAACTTACTGGGGTGGGGCTGGGGTGATACTTGAGGTTATGCCATTTGATGCCCTGTCAACTTTACCAGGTGTCAAGGAAGTACATATTATTAAGCCTTAACTTAAGTCCTTACGCCACACAAATCCAGATATATACACTGAATTCATTCTCATTAGTATTATTTTCATACAGAGATGAGTACATTTTGAGGTCTTACTTTCATTAGACTTTTCAATGACCACAAACTAGAAATGTTAAATAGAATTTTATTGAAATTTTGCTCCTGTAGAGTGAGTGTATTCCCACATATTAAAATCTTTTATAAATAATGTTTTCTTGCTCTTAGTTAATCTTTACAAATGAGAACGAAGCATTCCTGAGTGTAGAGAAAATTGCTGTCTGACAGCTGCCGAAAACTGTCAATGTGAAGCCAAAAAGAAATTACACAAGCCAAAAAATAAAAAATTCTCAAATGCACATTTGTTATCAAAAGGAATTCTATACAACTATTGAAGGAGAAGTTCCCAATATTCACAACTACTCTCTGAACACCATTCAATGAATAAAAGTACCTGTGAAATTGCTGAATCTCTAGAGGAATTGAATATAAGTAAAAGATTTATGCCATTTTCAGTGCACTACAGAAACACAGTAGGAAGAAAAGTTTGCATAATTCAAATCTGGATGATACAATGAATAGTCAGGGGAAAATAGTAAGGATTCTACATACTTGTAAATTGATAAAACAATGTCATAAACAACAAAACGAATGGAAAATTCATAAGTAAAATCCAATGGGAATAGTAACGAAATGTTCAGTTTATTTTTTATTTTTGTCATACTCAAATGGCAAGTGTTATTTAGACTAAATTGATTGCTATTTTGATGGATTAAATCTTACAAAGTTAACCAATATACAAAATGAGTGACAAAAATACAGTATATTCCATAAGGAAATTAGTTTAAGAATCTAGAGTAATATAAAAAAACTCCCAATTATGGTAGAAACACAAAACATGTATGAATTATAGTCCATAACCACAAGGCCATATACTGAGTCAGACATTGAATAATTATTATCCACAGAAATGCTAGATATGAAATTAGATTCAAATCATTCATCTTGATTTTTCAGTCACTCAAACAGCCATTCCTCCTATCACTCATTTATGAGTGGTCTGCTATGCATAGTCATTCTGCTAAAAAAAATGAAACATTTACAAACATAACAGATGGTTTCTACTGTCGTGAAATCTATGATATAATGTGGAATTTCTGGCTGTAGTTTTGAAGTCAGACACACAGTGCGTAAAGGCTGCTATTGCATATTGTTTCTATCTCATAAAAGATCTGTCCAATAGATCTTTTTGTGATGTTGGGAATCTTCTATATCTGTTCTGTCCACCAATATTGAGTATTCAAAATGTGACTAATGAGTCCAAAATTTTATTTTCTTAAATTTAATAAATTTAATTTAAACTTAAATAGCCACATACAGTTAGTGGTTACCACACTGACCTGAGCAGCAGAACTATTACAAATATCAAATGTACATAAAGCAGTTAATATAGTGCTTAGCATCTGGTTAAGAATGATAAGGATGATAATGTAGATTTCTTAGGAAAGAGATCTGTCATGTTGGGGAGGTTCAGTTGGCCCTAATTGATTAACTTCCCCAGGGGCAACTTTTTCTGTTCAGTCTGATTCAAGTCAAAGATGAGTCTCAGAGACTGTTGTTCAGTTTATTTTGGCAACTTTCTTACAAGACAAATAGCAGAAGCAGGCTGGTGGCCTAAGCCAACACAGCCAGGTGTCAGATGACTGGCAGGGTCTCCATTCAAAGGTCATCCTCAGAGTTTGGTCTGTGAATACAGCTTATACATGTAGTCAGTCCAGGTCAATTATCAGGTGTTTCCTTCACAAAGGGAGTTTAACCTATTCATGTGAAACTAAGCTTTGTTTTACAGTTTATGAGAGTTGCATCTGTGCTGAGGTGGTCTTGTCCCCTGGAAATCCCTGGGCCAGCAGTGTGAATCTCCAGGTTAGATTTCATCGTACTGCTAAGTGACATAATACAATATGTGTTTTGAGTTCACAGTATCAACTGTATTATGGTTCAAGTTAGGATGGGGCATCAATTAGTCCTGGAATTTCTACTTTGTCATGTATTGCTAGTCATAGCTAGAAAAGCTACATGATTAACTTTTATTCTCTGTACAGCTATGGATCATAAGATCATAAACTGCAGGTTTATTTGCGATAAACAATCCTGACAAACAAGCATAACCTGTGAAAAATATTTTTTAGGTAATGATTAGTTCACAGTGACACTTGGAAGATCTCCTCTCCCATTTCATTACTAGATATATATTTAACAGAAATATTCACACATTTTCACTGACACATTAAAATACATAAAAAACATTATTCAAAATAGCCCCAAACTAACAATAAATCAAATATCTACCAATAATTGAATGGATAAATGAGATACGGCATATTCTTTTAACAGAATGATTTGTAGTATGAAAAATGAATGAACTTTAGCAATACATGTCTTCAGTGGATGAATCTCAAAAATATGAATTAGATAACTAGGGTACAAAAGCATACTTACTGTATGAATCCATTCATAAAAAAATTTGGAAATAGGAAAAATGAAACTCTAAGATATAGAGATACATGTTCGAGTATAATCCTACACAGAGGGATATGATTACTATAAGCCTAGATAGTGGCTTTCTTTAGAAATAGTGATGGAGTTGTGTTTGGTGGGAGGTAGCAGAATGTTTCTGGGGTTATTAAAATGTTTTATTTATCTTAGATGATGATTATATTGGAGGATGTTTTTTCTTTTTGAGAGGATTTTGTTTTTAATAATTTGTTACACTGAACTCTTCCATTTTACCCAATTTTATCTACGTGGACTTTACTTCTCAATAAAAGAGTCATAGGAGTAATAGACTAAATTTGTAAGTAATAAGAGAGGGTACTTTTCTTTGTTCTTCACAAAAAAGAATATATATTACACGCCCAACTAGATATAATTTTTTGTCAAATATCTCTGGTTTGGAGTTTGTTTTTAAATTAATGTTTGATTAGATAGAATGAAGGTTTGCATTGAATGTGAAGATTTTTTGTCTGCATTTGTGTGGTTTGTTTTGTTACAATGGCCATTTATTGTTTTTGCAATTTGAAAATAATCTGCAATAAAACAGTTACGGAGGTTTTGGTGGTATTACTTCTGACTTTTACAATTACTTATCTTTAAGTATAATATCTCCATATCCTAGGAATGTGGTGAACATTGTTGACTGCCTCACCATATATTCCTACACTGTTTTTCAGCAGGCAGTGTGAGTGGGTTTGATTCCACCTTTATGTCCAAGAATGGGTCATGATTGGCACCTCCTCTTACAGAATTTGTTGCTTCAAAATCTGAATCTAAATTGTTTCAAATGGAATCAAGCTCAAAGTGTAGGGCAATGGTTGGAAGAAATAGATTTTTCTCTTCTGAACAGTGTGTTGAACGAATGTGAGATCTTAAATTGTGGCGTCAATGCTACTACTGCTAGAAAAGCCAGCCTGTGGATGAAGTGGCAAAGCTGAGAGTATTTCAATGATATTGAGTGGTCGCTTGATCTAAATTAATCTAGGCTCTTCAGTTGTGTGTAAGATGGGAAAGACCATCTTGATGGACCCGGTTCTTTGTGTGGATATTTGCAAGTGATCACATTTTACCTGATATAATAAAAACCTGGATAGTGAACAGAGAATTGTATGTTATGCTTTGTTATATTTTATATTTTATATTTGTGGACCTTTAAATTGTTTGGGGGATAATGAAATTTTTAATAAACAAACCAGCTTTTATTCACATCTGAACAAAACCAAAATGATGTAAGATACATAGTAAGTAAATGCTAATATAAAAACTGCTGTAAGGGAAATTCAATTCTATAATCTGCAAATTTTGACTTATTTTGTCTTTAAGCTATATTGCTAATTTGAAAAAAATCTCTAAAATCCCTGACAATTCCAAATGATCATAAAATTTCTATGCAACTAAATTATTTCTGGTATGTATACAGTCGTTTATCACGATGTTATAAAATGGTATTTGTATTATGTGAAGCAGAAGTGCAGTTATTTATTTGAGCCAGCCCTGCCATCCCAGATACTACTGTTTTAAAAATGTGACCAAATTTTCCAGCCCCAAGTTTTTTTCCCACTTTCTTTCATGGCTCCATCATCATCCATACGATGTAATGGAAGACTAGCTCATTTGAGCTTACAGCGGTATTCCTACAAAGAATCCAATGGTCAGCAAATACAAGAGATTGCATTCAGAGACAGAGCTTAACAAGAATCTTTTGCAATTGTAGTCATTAAAACTGCATTCTTAAAATTGGACATCAAGGGAGGCCAGAGAACTCTTGCAGTCAGGAAGAAATGAAGTAACTACAGGAATAACTTTGTTCCAAAATGTAGATAAATATTGGAAACTGAACTATTAAAAAAAGACAGTAATGTATTTCAGCAAAAATATGTGCCTCAATCTGAATTGAAAAATTAATTCTAGGATTTGTTAGATATGTTAATTTGTTCAAATCGAAATTAACATATGAAAAGAAAAGGAAGAGACACTGAAAGTAGGCTGTGAATTAAAGCAGCAAAAGGGGTAATAGAAATAAACCTTACATGTGACAGCCTGTCACTTCAATAAAATAGGGTTGTGTGGCAAAAAGGCAGCCACTGCAAAAAACTTTGACACTGATATTCAAGAGCAGCCCCAATGTTGGTCACATAGACACTTTCTTTACAAATATTCATGTCATTAATCTTCTTTCAAAAATCTCTGAGGTATAAACACGAGCTAGACTTGCACTAACAAAGAATGCACAAAAAATGAGTGCCCTACAGTCTCTGTTGCTATCTGTTTCTGTTTACACATACTATAATAAGTATATGCCACGTGAGAGAGAGGCCAGATGTTCTGAATGCTTGGTTTACCTGCCGTATATGTACAGTTCACAAAGTACCTTATTATCTTCAGAAATTCATGTTTCTATATATATTATGTATTTTGTTTATTTTTTAAAATCTTTCCTAGAATAGGGCCAAAATGATATTTACATTATAGTAATCCTATTTATTTCTATATTATCATATAATAAACCATTCATTACTTATGTAAACACATCCTCTTATGTATAGCCCTAGTTAGAAAGGCAGAGAGAGAGAATTTCTTTATATACAATTAAAAAATCATTGCATAGGATAGAAAACACCATAAGTATTAATTAATGTTGTAATGTTAGCAACCATCTATGTTCAAAGCACTATGCAAAAGACTAAAGAAGAAAGGTAAACCCCTGCAAAGATGCTCATCATCTAGGAGTCCAAACAGAAATAAGCAATAAAATGGAATCCTGTTGGTGCTCTTTTTGAGGTGTAAGCAAAGCATTATGGACATAGGGAGGAGGGAATCTGTCTTAAGGAATGGCAAAATGCTTTGTCGAAATTTTTAGGAGAGAAAAACAAAGTGCAATCAGGGTAGAGAAAACAGGATATGGAATAGATCACATGTGCAAGCCACTGCAAGTAGTTTATTCTGGGTATATTATTAATAAAATAATAGTTTGCTTAGGGAAGTACAGTAAGATGATTCTGGACAGATTTGTTGGACTCAATCACAAAGAATTTTTATGTATCCAGGAAAGTCTGAAAGATCAAAATAGTCAAAAGTGACTCTAAACTCTTACCCGAGTAGCAATGCTAAAGACTAAATGAAGTGGTGCAGAAAGGTGGCAGAGAAACCACAGGGAAATAGTGTTATTGTAGGTGAAATTTAATGAAGACTTGCAATAGGCCAGTGGTAGTGAGAATGAAATAAATAGAAATGTTTGAAGAAGGTCTTTAGAGTTTAACACCCACAGGATTTCAATAAGTTACATTTTGGAGTCAAGGGAGAGAAAGGTACTCTTGGGATTATCAAGGTTCTGACTTGAGTGCCTGGAGGATGATGGTAAGGAACACTGAATATGAAATACTTTTTGAGATGAATTAAAATGAGTTTAGACTTTGGGCACATTAATGTTGAAGTTGTTATGAGACATATATGGTTGTGTCAGGTTTTCAGTTAGGAATTCCTAAAATTCAAGGAACAGATTTGGCTATCATGTCGGAATGTTAAAGTTGTTACTATATAAAAAAGAAAGAACTTGTCAAATAAATCTAAGATTCAGAACTATAACTTATGTAAAGTTTTAATGATCACAAAATAAATTTAGAGACTTATGTAAAGAAAGACAGAGAATTCAATACTGTTACATAGACATCTGATGTACAGAAATGTCATTCAATGAAGATGGGGGAAAAGAATAACACAGAAGGTCATGAGTTAAACAATTACTGTAATATTTTAGATTTTTCCCACCATCAGGTAACATAGTTGGAGAACTAATCAACAATGTTTTATTTCTATTTTTAAAAATAACAACATCTTTTCTTAAAATATTAACATCCAAATCTGTTTTTCACCCCTTTTTACTTTGGTAAGAGCTTTTACATGCTAACAGACTCACAAAACCATTTACCAACATTGAGAAGAATGTAAAAGGAAAGCCCTAGAAATCATGAATAGGTGTACTTCATAGAAGACTTGCCCTAAATCCTTTAAAAGGATTAGAATATGAGCTCTTTAAGTCAAAAGTTTGTTATCCTCTTTTATGATTTTTTGTTGTTTTGTTTGGTTTTTATTTGTTATCCCAAATTCTGTACCTGGCACATAGCGTGTACTCAATAACTCAATAACCCTGACTTAAACTCTGCAAACTACCAATGTTACATTAAATTTGCTTTGTATATAATATTGTAATAGATACAGAAATTCTATATATTGTACTGTATGATTGTTAGATAAACCAATGGAAATGGAGCACACATGCCATGATCTCTAATTTCCTAAGCCAAGCCATCTAAAGTTAAAGTAATTGGGCATTGTTACTTGCTCAATGATATCCTAAAATTGATATTTAGACATCCTAAACATATTACTTAACGTAAGAGCAGTCATAGTACACTGTAGTGTTTTTCTTCCTTTAAAATAGCAAATACTTAGAACATGCAATAGAAACAAAGATATTATTAATACTTATAATACCATAAAATGATATAAAGTATCAAATAATTAATAGAGCATACATAAGAATTATGAGTTTTTTTAAGTTTTATTAAAACATATGAAAGCAGACCATGTATAAATGGATAGATTTGTCATGTTTGTGAATGGGTAAGTCTATATCATTATGGCCACCTCTTTACAATTTGTCTATTATTTCAAAGGAATTCTAGTAAAAATTCTAATGGAGAGGTGTGTGTCTATGGTTGTGTGTGAAATACAGAAATCTAATTTTAAAATTCTTATGAAAGAATAAAGAGAAATTGTCGACACAAACTAAAAGAATTATATTTTAAAAATTTTTCTAAGAAATAGAAAACAATTTATATATTATAATATTATCACAGGGATTATGAAAAACAAAAGGATTATAAAAAACAAAGGAACAGATGAGAAAATGAAGAAATAGTTTCACAAATATACAGAAATAGATATGTTAATAATTGTAACATTACATTGAAGAAACTCATTACCTATAAGGAAGATAAAATACAGATACCTCCTTCCCGCCATATCTAAATATACATTCTGTGTGCATTACAGATATAAATGTAAAATTCTAAGTACCGCAAAGTACCACATTTTCTATGTGTGATTCTATTTCCCAGCTACTCCTGCAGTTTCCCAATGAGTTCATGAATAAGTAAGTATTCATGCTGGCAGAGGTGACAGTTATGCATGGACTGAGAAACATGTACCTCTACTGACCAAAGCCATACTGGCTACATTCAGTTCTCAGTGACTGACCAATCTTCTAACAGTAGATACCAACCTCTGAGCTTCCTGATACAGCACCTTTCCCCAAAGGGATCAGCCACAGATTTCGTGGCAGTTAATTATTTTATACAACTTCCATCATGGAAAGAGCATATTTTGTTCTCAAACTGACATTTATTTTGGAAATGAATTTGTCTTCCTTGCCTGCAATGCATCTGCCTAAACTAACATCAGTGGACTTAGAGAACATCTTATCCTCTGTCATGGTATTCCATATAACATCACTTTGTCTGAATATCTCATTTCACAGCAAAAGTGGAGTGGCAATGGGCTCATATTTATGAAACTCACTGGTCTTTTTATGTTTCCCATCATCCTGAAGCAGCCGGCTCAAATAATAGAAAGGCCTTTTAAAGACTTAGTTACAATGACAGCTAGGTGGCACTTTAAGTGCAGAATGTACTCTAAATCGTCACTGAATAAATGTTGCTGTTTCTCCTGTAACTAAGATTGACGGATGTAGCAACCCAAGAGTGAACATGGGAGCAGATACTTTTGCTATTAATTGTGGTTATCCACTACCAGTTTTTTTTTTTTGTTTGTTTGTTTTTTGCTTTTCTAATCCAGTATTTTTAGTTCCAAAGGGAAGAATGCTTCCATTGGTGGATAGAGCAATCGTTCCATTGAACTAGAACTTGAGATTGCCACCTAATACTCTATGTACCACCATATGTGATGTATCAATGAGCAAAGACGGAGGTTATGGTATTGCCAGAGTGTTTGATCCCAACTACCAAGAGGAAACCTGGATGCTGGTATACAGTAGTGTAAAAGAGTATTCTGGAATGTCGTAGTTCCTCTAGAGTGCCTTTTATAACGTTCATGTTCTGAGAGTGAAGACAATGGAAAGCTACAAACCCCATTCAAACAGGACTGATAACAGTTTACACCATTCAGGAATGAAGGTTTGGATCACCCCAGCAGACAGGTGAGCACATACAACAGAGGTGCTTGCTAAATGGAAAGGACTCAAGTTTCAGCATTGGACATGAAGACAGCAGCTTTACAGAGTCTACTTAATCAGCTCCCACAATTGCATCAGAACCAGTCCCTTAATATGTGTCTCCTAGTGGTTCTGGTTCTCTGTTCTAATTCTGGGTGATAAAGAAAAATAGAAAGAGGTCACATTTTTAAACATTGTAATTGTAATGATTTTTGGTCATCCCAATTGTAATGCTGGAATCTGAAAGACAAAGAAATAATGTTTTATAGGAAAATAATTTCTAGTTTAAAATATCGTACCTAACCAAAATATATGAAGATCTCAAATAAATTCTCATATGTTCTTTCTGAGGAAGCTAATTGAGAATGTGCTCTAGTCCTCTCACCCCCCAAAATAAGAGTAAACCAAAGAGAAGGAATTTATAGAATATAAAAACACAGGAGATCCAATGAATGCAGTGACAAGGCAAATATCTGCCTAGAGGATGGCGAATGGTGATCCCAGAGTGACTGCCGTGCAACAGACCCAAGCCATCCAGGTTGGAGGAGGCTCAAACATTACGACCATCAACAGAGTAGAGCCCCTTGTCTGTGGTCTTCCAGAGTATACAAAAAGTCAATAAAAGTATCACTTTGTTAAGATTCACATAAATGATGAATGGTGTTTGGCTGAGGCTGAATGTTAAGATAATAAACACACATATTCCTAACATAAATGGTTACGCAGAAATCTCATTATTAAACAGCATTTTGGCAAGAGCTTTCTCACTTCAATTCTTGTAATGCAAAATAAGTATAAATCTGTCCAAATGAGAATTTCCTTCATATGTCCAAACTTAGATGTGTGTGGAGCTGATAAGTACAGTTGCCACGGGAGAAAATGACTGCCTCAGAGGCAAATCTACCTTTCCCCATTTACCTTTTGTACCTCTTGTTTTGAACATGTACATATATGTCTCTCCAAAATACAAAATAATTCCAAAATGATGTGTTTTACTATTGAGTCCACTGTGTACACACACACCAAACAAAACAAACAAAAAAGCTTGAAGTCACACTTTGGCAAGAGAAGTTAAGGAGGAATTAGAGATCTCAAGCATTGATTCTCTGATATAAATTTGTAAATTGGTCCAGCATCTATAAGGAGATATTTCTCATTGTCTATTTAAATTACAAACATACTTACCCTTTGAACCAGAAATAGATTTCTAAAAATCTATTTTACTGGTAAACTTGTACACACGAAAAATAATTTTTATCCAGGATTGTTCTTTGCAGGATTATCTGAAATGTCATAGATGAGAATTAATCTAATTTGACCATCTCTAGAAACACTATTACATAGCTACAGTAAAATCAAACGATGCTAGACTATGCATCTGTATGGAAAAAGAAGTCCTTTACATTTTGAAGTGAAAATTTCTTCAAGATCAATTATAAAGTAAAAAAATGCATGCAATGTGGTACCACATGCTTACTTACTATTTGAGTAATATCGTAAATAATCTGTATTTGCTTGTATAAATAATAAATTATTTTAATAGGATTCTCAAAGAGCTACTTGTATTGGTGTCCTTCTGGGGAAAAGAAATGGGAAGCTGAAGAAAATAGTCATAATGGAAATTTAAAGTTTTAAAGGATTTTAAAGTTCGCCCTCTAACAATATATTACCCAATAAAAGAATAAGTTAAATAAAAAGTATTCATGGGGGCAGAGAAAATATGAAAGGCAATAAAGCCAGTCTTCAAGAAGAAAATGGATAGTATATAGTCTATTACCCAGCAATCCTTCTCAGGATGTACATCTTTGAGAAAACTGGTCACAGGTCTCTAAGGGAATATGCAGGAAGGGAAGTTACTAAGAATGCATATTTTGAAATGCTCTTCTGCATTTAGAGAAAAACAATACATTCAAAAAATTTGGTAGGCATTTAAACCGTGTCATAAAAAAAGAAACAGAATGGCATCTATAGCACAATGGCATTTTTATAAATTAAGAATGCATGCATAAAAAGCAACATTATATATCTTTCAAGGATATAAACTTACAAAAGAATAGACATAAAAAATACCAGCATATCTACCTAAGGTGAAAAGGGGAGTATTATTGATGTATTTACCCTAATCCTTGGCAACTTAAAACAATAAGCCTTTATTACCTTATAGTTTCTGACGGTTACGAATCCAGGAGTGGCTTCGCTGGGTAGCTGGTTCAGATTTGTTTTTTTGTTTGTTTTTTTGAGGTTGCAGTCAATGTGGGCTGGTGCTATAGGCAGCTAAAAGCTTAACTGGGATTGAAGGACCAACTTCCAAGAATGGCTTGGATAACATAGAGCTGTAGGCTGGTGACCTCAGTTCCTTGCCCTGTGAGCTTCCCCACTGGGCTGCCTGAATGTCCTCACGACGTGGCATAAGGCTGCCTTCAGTGTGAGTCAAATCAGAGAGAAATAGAGCAAGCAAGGCATAAATGGTAATGTCTTTTATAACATAACCTCAGGGGTGATATGACATTATTTCGGCAATGTTCTATTGGTGGTGCAGACCTACCCTGGTTCACATGGCAGGTGACTACACGACAGTGTGGTGAACGTAATCAGAAGCCACCTTTGACACAGGCTATCACAGTTAGTAAAAGTGAGGATCAGAAACAAAGAAAAAATATATATGATAAAATATTAATAAAACAAGAATTTAATCTTATGCAGCTTGATGCTGATAGTGGCATGGAATGATATAATTAGTTTGATTTTATGTACGTAGGCACAAAGGAAAACACATATACAAATGTGTTATTCATGGATATTCACATAGCTATTTATCTATCTCTTTGTTGATAAACATATTTCCAATATGCAGTGAAAATATTTGTATAGATCGCTTTGTGTCCACGTGCAAGTGTTTTAGTACTAGATATATACTGATAACTGGAAATGTCAACTTTTGTGTGCACATCTCCAGCTGTACTTGGTGCTAAATTTCTCCCCAAAATGGACATATTAAAGTACAGTCCCACCAGCAGTAAATGAGACACCAAATATTCATTATCTTCACTGACTTTTGGTCTAGCCAAACTTGGAATTTTTTGGTAAATCTGATAGCTATGAAATGAATTATGTTGTTTCAAATTAGTTTTATCCTGATTACTAAAGTTTTTGAGCACCTTTTCACATTTATTTTATATTCATATTTCCACTTCTGTGAATAGTCTTTTCAAGGCTTTTCCCATTTGTTGATTGGGGATATTCGTTTTTTTGAAATTCCTTTTATAATCTGATTTAAAATATTTGACTTTGAACTACCTTGCAAGTAT
>RJWJ010015238.1:0-36511 GCA_004363605.1 Indri indri | reverse complement strand
GCCAGGAAGGCTGGGCTGGGGGCTCCCTGGGAGGGAAGACAGTATGGCCAAGACTGGAGCTGGGGGACGTGGCCCCGAGCTAGAGCTCCGGGCCTCCCTCAGACCTCACAACACCCAGCCTTTCTGGCTCTGAAACAGCAGTCTTTGTGTGTGTGATGGGGGCGGGGGTTGTTTGGGGAGCAGGCTGGTGGGAGAATAATTGGGGTGTGGGTGGACAGACATGGGAGCAATGGGATGAGTTGGGGATGAGCCTTGTTATACCATCCGGAATCATGGGGACGTTATCTCAGCATTGGATTGCCCATTCCCCATTCCCTAGAGAGGTATGGGTGGTAGGTGGGCAGACAGGCACAGAGCTAACCCCTGCTACTCCTCATACCCAAGGCAAGGGAAGGGCCAGAAGAGCACACTAGGGTCTTAGGGGTTTGTCCCCTCCTGACTGACATGGCAGGGAATGGAGGTTAGCATGGAAACAGACCTGGGCTCCAGTTCTAGCTCAGCCACTTTGTGCTAACTTGACCTTGGGCAGGTATTTAATCAACCCAAGCCTCTATTTTCTCATCAGTAAAATGGGAATAATTACACCTACAGAATACAACATGAAAAGAGCTCCTTGGAGTTGTGCATGGAACACGGTTACCCTGTACCTAGTTTCAGGATAAAAATGAGACATGTATCCAAAGTACTCAGTGCTATGCCTGGCACAAATTTGGTAACAGCTGGCTTCTAACGAGTTTTTCCATTTATGGAATGAACACACACTTGGCACAGACCCCATCTCACCCCTAATTCCCAAGTGTCCAGAGGTTTTGTTAGTAGCCCTAGAATGAAAGGCTCCGAGGGTGGTTGGTGGGTGAGAATGTATTCAAGCCACTTCTAGTGAATTACCTGCTCAGTGAAGATACTTCCTGCCCCATGGGTCTGATGGGTCTCTGGTTAATCGTATTAGCTCTCCCAGGCTTCCCTGCATACCCAGCCTGGTATGTGCATCTCCTCCCAAGCTGCCTTTGAAGTCTGGGGCCCTTTGATGTTAGTGGGGGATGCACCAGCCTGGAGATGCTGCCAGCCCTGTTCTCAGTGGCCAGCAGGGCACAGGGCCTGAAGAGTTTGAGATGCAAGTCATCCCACCCCATCTGAGTTGCCCAAGTGTGGGCTTTGGAATCTGATTGGACTCCAATCCCAGAACTGCTATTAACAAACTGTGTTACCTCGGGCAAGTCACCCAGTCTCTCTGAGCCTCAGATCCCTCATCTGTAGAAAGAAACACCTACCTCTTGGGTTTGTGAAAAGGCGGAGAGAGAGAAAAAAAGACAGAGATTATGCTCTGTTTCCCATCTTACCTAATAAGACTCTCTGGAAGGGCAAGGTCCCACTCCAGGCTCTCTGAGGCTATGGACCTATAAGACTTTAGTATCCCAAAAGTCTTAGAGCACTTTCATGCTTTAATAGAAATATATTCTATTAAGTATACCCTTGTTTCAGAAGCATAAATGCTACAAACTCACAAAGAACATCACAGTTTGTTTAAATTCCTTTTACACTTACTAGTTTTATGAATTTCGAATAACTTGTACTTTTTATTATAAATTCCTCTTTCCAGCTTCAGTAATGTATAATTGACACACAACTGCAGATAAAGTGTGCATTTTGACAAGCTTGAACATGCAGACAACCATCACCGCCATCAAGATAATGAACATATTTGTTACCCCTAAAACTTTCCTCCTGCCCCTTTGCTATCCCACCCTCTCCCCATTCCACAGGTGACCCTTGATCTGCTTTCTGTCATGATACGTAAGTTTGCATTTTCCAGAATTTTATATGAATGAAATCATCCCGTATGTATTATTTTTTGTCTGGCTTCTTTCACTCAGCATCATTGTTTTGAGAGTCACCTGTCATGGGTTCCAATAGTCCTTTTTATTGTCAGATAGTATGCCAATATGTAGACATGCCACAATTTGTTTATCCATTCTTTTTTTTTTTTTTTTTTTGAGACAGGGTCTCACTCTGTCACCTGGGCTAGAGCGCAGTGGTGTCATCATAACTCACTGCAACCTCCAACTCCTGGGCTCAAGCGATCCTCCTGCTTCAGCCTCCTGAGTAGCTGGAACTACAGGTGAACGCCACCATATCCACCTAATTTTCTATATTTTTGTAGAGATGGGGGTCTCACTCTTGCTCAGGCTGGTCTCAAACTCCTGGCCTCAAGTGATCCTCCTGCCTTGGCCTCCCAAACTGCTGGGATTATAGATGTGAACCACCGCCCCTGGTCTATCCATTCATGATTGAACTTGAATTATCCATGGACTTTTGGGCAGTTTTGAATTTTGAATAATACATTTTTCATATTAATGCTTTTTCATGATAGCAATGCTGATTGAAACAAAAAAATTAAGTTAAAATGTATTATTCGAAAATCACAAAAATAAGGATAAAAGAAATTTAAATAAATTATCAGAGGAGAGTTTTGTAAGCTCCTATCATATATACGTTTGAAGTTATTAAATCTTTAAAGCGCACTGAAAAATAGTACACCATGACTTTGGGGACACCCTTTATTATTAATGAGTGCCTGAGTGATTCTTATCATCGAGCAGTTTGGGGAGACACTGAGCCACTGTGTGCATAAGTCCCCAGCGCCGGCCCACAGGGAGCACTCCCTGGTGTTTATTCTCAGCTCTCATTCCCGTCCATGCCCTCCACACACAAGAGTGCACTTGCGCTCACAAACACAGCCCTTCTCCCAGCCCCGGGCACAGGGTTTGGTCAGCAAACTCCAGCTCAACTTCGGCACCAGTGACTACGGTGGAGGGGACATGGGGAGGCGGGAGGCAGGAGGCAGAGGTGGCTGGCTGGGCTGTGGGAATCTCTGAGAAGCTTCCGGAGTGGGAGGAGAGGGCATCTTCCTGGTGGTCTCTTTGTTTGTTTCACAAAACCTTTCCATTCCACGGGGTTCCCAGGCTGGGCTGAGCCTTCACCTCCTGACCCTGTGGGAAGCACAGGGCTCCACCCAGGCGAGGCTGGGGAGGACAGCCGGCCACTGGGGGCTGGAGGGGTGTGAGCTTCGGAGTCTGACGGGCCTGGTCCCTGCCCGCTCAGGTCACATAGTTCCTGCAAGGATCACAAGAGAGAATGGAGGCGAGGGCAGCGTGAGTGAGGCTCACAGAGGCACGGTGACATGAATCTTGTCCATAGGAGGCAGCAACACTAAGAGGCATTGCCTTGCTGATGTCATGATGTTGGCATGCCAAGACAGACGTACTGAGTGTTCACTGAGCACCTATTGTGTACCCCTCCATGTGCTCAGGAGAGTAAGGCGGAAGAACTTGAAACCAGAGGAAGCTGGCAACCTGCAGGGCTTATGTCCTTTTGGTGGCCACTGGACAAAGAAGCCCCATCCCCGTCCTCACCTTCTTATCTCTGTGCCCCCCAGTGCAGGCACTGGGTTAAATACATTCTTTTAACAAATATGAACTGAGTACTTTGAAGTGTGCTAACAGCTGGGGGTCCAGGGATGAGCCCGACAGACAAGGAATCTGGCTTATAGCCCAGTGCTGGGAGACAGGAACAGATAAAAAATAAACAGATGGAACCAAGCAAAATCAGTTAATTTTTAACTGTGGAAGGGCTGCAGAGAAAATGAACAGAGTGATACGACAGCGTGCAGGAGGTCGATTTAGATGGGGAAGTTGGCAAAGGCCTCTCTGTGCGAGGGAGGCACTAAGGGGCCACGCTGGGACAGGGCACTACCCAGTCTGGGTCCCCAAGTCAGAATGAGTTAGGGCCCATCACAGCACTACCACTGCTAGGTGTTCCACCTTGGGCAAGCTGCTTAACCTCTCTGAGCCTCAGTTTCCTCAGCTGTAAAATAGGATTCAACATCCAATCTGCTTCATAGGATTGACAGGAAGGGTATATTAGATAATGCAAACACATAACGGTAAGCATTTATAAAATAACGGATTATGTCTATCTCATCCAGTCTGGCCAGGCACCCATAATCCATGGGCTAGTCCCTGTGGAGGACAATGGGGTGTGCCTAACCCAAAACCCCCAGGTCTGCCTTTCCTGATTGATTCCAGAATGTCTTTCTCTCATCCAGCTTAGAGCAAGGGTCTCGAACTCATTTGTCTTTAGGGCCAGGCAAGTGGGTGTGATAAGTTTTAGCAGTGGTGGGGACGATGGCACTTATGAGAACAGACCCTGCCTAAAGGAATAGTGACTATTCAGCTTTAGGGAAAGTTTGTCAGGTGGAAATGAGGGCCTGGATCTTTCCATTTTCAAATGAAGGGGAGGAACTATTTTATGCAAAATCTCAAAAATTTTCATTGTTGGTGACTTTAAAACTTTTCAAAACATGATTAGCAGCAGAGGACACACTGCTAGCAGCCAAGGCCAGCTGCAAGCATGATTTGCAGCCTCTGTTTACTGAGTGCCAGGGCCCAGCACTCTGAAGAATACCAAGCCAACCGCACCAGGCTTGCTGACGGACAACCCCTCCGGGCTCGAGGACCCTGTTGGGCTTGAGGACCGCATCCCATAAGCAAAGAATGGCTGGGATCAGAGCCTGAGTGAGGAGGTCACAGAGGGCGAGTGCTGGAGAGGGAGGGAGACCGCGCAAGGAAGGCTTCGTGGAAGAAGAGGCCTTTCGGATGGGTTCTGTGGGATAAATAGGAGTGTTTTGTGTGAATGAAGTGGGGGCAGAGGAAGAACGTCTTTGAACTTTGGGGAAGGTGTTTCCACGGGGCTAGAGCGCTTTTGGGATACAAGGGGTTTGGAGGAGAGGCTGGAGATGGAGGCTCATCTCTATCCCCAGATCACAGAGAGCCACATGTGCCAGCAGGGTCACCTGGGCAGTACCTCTCAGCGCTGGGTGCCAGCCCACAAGGCCAGCAGTGTGGGGTGACAGGAAGGGTGGGCACACACTGAAGCGGGAAGCAAGGAGCCTGTGCTGAGACCGGCCTCCACCCTTTACGGGACTGTATCCACTCCTGTAGGCTACAGATCACAGCAAGTGATGGTCAGTGACCAACCAGGGGCTGGGGCTTCGGAGAGAAATGAGTCTGGAGTGGTCCCTGCTTCTAGGGAGCTCACAGCGTGGCGGCCATCACCAAAGAGAATTTGGACAACTGCTTACTTAGAAGAGGGCTCTGCTAAATTGCTGGGGGTGGGATGGGGTCGGGTGGGGACTTTTAAACTGTGTCTTGATAGATGAGCAAGAGTTTACCAGGTAGATAGTGGAAAGAGCAGGAAGAAAGAGCAGGTGGAAGGCAAGGGTATTTGGGACCTGCTGCAGGAATGCAGGGTTCATTCAATCACCTGGCAAATACTTAGTGAGCACCTGTGTGCCAGGAGCCATGCCAGGCACTGGAGGGATATGATAAAGCAGGTGCCCTCCGCCCTCACAAAGCTTACGCCATTCAATTCCTCTGCACCTCAGTTTCCCCATCTCTGAAATGCCTCACTGCACAGAGCTTCCGTGGAGGGCGAACAGGATTGCTTACACAGGCTACCACATGTGAAGGTGGCCAGTGCACAGCTGGCATACAGGAAATGCTCATTAAACACGTGCCCTTCATTCCCTGGGGATCTAGCTGAGTTAACCTGCACACACACGCTAGATAAGGTTTGCTCAATGAATAAATGAACGACCAAATGCTACATGCACTGTGCACTTTACACACATTTACTATTTATGACATTTCTGCCAAGTAGACATTATTATTTATCTCCATTTTACAGCTGAGCAAGCAGGAGCTTCAAGATAGCAAGTGATTAGTATAATATACCCAGGTAGGAAGTGACAGAGAAGGATCCAGCTTCTTTTTTTTTTTTTTTTTTGAGACAGAGTCTCACTGTGTTGCCCGGGCTAGAGTGCTGTGGCGTCAGCCTAGCTCACAGCAACCTCAAACTCCTGGGCTCAAGCAATCCTTCTGCCTCAGCCTCCCGAGTAGCTGGGACTACAGGCATGAGCCACCATGCCTGGCTAATTTTTTCTATATAGTTTTAGTTGTCCGATTAATTTCTTTCTATTTTTAGCAGAGACGGGGGTCTCGCTCTTGCTCAGGCTGGTCTCGAACTCCTGAGCTCAAACAGTCCGCCTGCCTCAGCCTCCCATAGTGCTAGGATTACAGGCGTGAGCCACCGCGCCCGGCCAGGATCCAGGTTCTGACTCCAGGAGGCTGGACCTCAGAGTCCCAGCACTTAACCATGTCACACGTTGCTGCTCATGTCAAGGGAGGGGCCCAAAGGGCCAGATGAAAAGCATTTGAGAACCTCAAGGGACTTTGCCCTCACCCTCCTGCCAGCCGGGACGGCCTCAAAGGTTATCTCCCAGGTCAGGGAATCTGTCGGTCAGTCTGTCTGGGGCAGAGGAAGTGAGAAGATGTCATTCCCTGCTCGGGAGAAGGGCACTTCTGCTTTTACTTGTGGAACAACAGATCCTGGACGAGCTAATGTCCTTAAAAAAATGAGGACTGTTAGCCTCTCTCCTAAAGAGACAAGAGAGATTCGGGCTCTTCTGGGGTGCCGGAGCCCTAGAAAGTTCAGAGATGGAGGGGCTTTGTTAGACAGCTGCTCCTGCTGGTCCGAGAGAAATTCCAGGCTCACGCATGGCTCTAAGCCAATACACATCAGAAGTGAGCTTTGTCTGCAGCTGCTGGACCCTGGGAAAGGCAAGACTTTGAGAGTTTTTTAAAAATCTCAGTACAAGGCACATTTTCACCCCTCACACATGGGGAAGCAACAGGTGCTAAAAGCAGAGGTTTGGGTGATGATCAGACCACCCACACACTGGCTGTTTCCACTCCTAAATCTGTGGCGTTGAGCAAGTTACCTTGTTCCCTCTGAGCTTCCGTTTTCTCATTTCTGAAGCAGGAACAATGATAAAAATCAATGCAATGATAACAATAGGTGCTCAATAAATATTAGCTGTTTTTGTAATTCATTTTAACTTTAGTGGTTAGTGACCACCTACTATGTGCCACATACTGCAGGGACACAGGATGAACAAAGCTTGATGCTTCATTTAAGGAAGATTCTGGTCCAGTATGGAAAGGAGATATATCATCTTTTTTTTCCTTCTCCAATCTTGGTGGATGAGGCTGCTCTGTGCTGAAGCTCCCTGTTTAAAACAGGAACCACATGGATTCTAGGACACTTGGCGACTGGGGAGATCTGGGTCCTGGAATCTACTCTGCTGAGTGTGACTCCCGTACCTCAGTCTAGGTGTCCGTACCTTCCCTGCATTGCCATTCTTGGTGACTGAGTCCTGGTCAGCACTAAGCACAGTCTATTGTTGTTTTACTTATATATGTGTAACCTGGATGAAGGTGCCCTCTGCATCTGGGGTGAAGTCTGATACGGAGCGCTGGGGCTGAGAACCCCCAGCCGCAAGTGCCCAGGCTGGGGATGTCAGATGACAAGCACTGAGTACTCATTCTACTACCTGTATGGGTAATCCTTTGCAATTACATCAGGTCTTAAAGCTTGCAAAGCCTTATTTACGTTGATTTAATCTACAGGGAAGAGTGATCTCCAGCCATGTTTTACAAATGAAGAAACTGAAAGCAGAGAGGTGGGTTACAAGTTGCAGCAAGAACCCCAATGCATTCAAGCCCAAAGTTGCAAAGTCACTTGGTAAGAATCACCGGGGTGCTTGTTACATATGTAGATTACCACACCCTTTCTCCAAATTCTAATTCTGAAGGCCTGGAATCCATAGTTTAACAAACACCCCAGGTGATGCTTATCTTCGGGCAAGTCCAGACACAGTGCCATTCACTGATTTACTTACTTACCTAAGAGTCTTCGAGTCCCAAAGATGCTATGTACGGTATGGGAGCAGGATGAACAAGACAGTGTCAGCTTTAAGGAGCGAACAGGCGGCTAGGTGAGCAGCATGTCCAGGGCCCGCATGGTCTGCAGCCCAGGCGTCCTGATCCCAGCCGGGTGGGAGGACACAGGTTTGGAGCTCCCGGCTGAGCCTGCTGGGCCCCCTTCCATTTTCTAACACCTGCTTGGGTCTGAGCCTGCGGTTCTTGCCAGCTAGAGGCATCCTGTGAAAGACGCTGAGGTGTGTAAAGCACTTAGCACTGCGCCTGGCACACGGTAAGTGCTGGCCAAGGCTGGGAAAGGACGTGGGGGCTGGGTCGGGGAGCTCGGGCAGAGAAAGAGCCCTCAGGTGTTTAGGAAAACAGCTGGGGCCTGACACTGGGGCAGGGATTTACATTTCTTTAAAAGTAATTCCAGCCCGGACCTGACTTTACACCTAGAAGGGAGGCAAGGCGGGAATCACTGTTGTGCAGATGAGCAAGGAGGGCAGGGCCCAGAGACTTGAAAGTGAGTGAGCCTGAGCCGAAACCCAGGTACTAGCAGGCGGGGATTGCAGGATGTGGGCTACACCTTTTTCCTGAAATCCCTGGGGTGATGTGTGCCAGTGGGGGGAAGAGCCTGACGCCACCAGGATCACCCCATTAGCGCTGCCTGGCCTCCAGCTTCTGCCCAACACTCCCTTTTCAGCTGGAGAAGTCTTCATCCTGGTCCGTCCTGCCCACTGTCTTCCCCAGGAGAACACTTCAATACTGAAGCTGATATTTGTCCCCATGGGATAAATGGCACAGTTCTGACCTGGGAGTTTGGCGGGACAAGCCTGCTCCGTCTCAGCAACAAGGCCTTTGGTACCTATTAGAACAGGGTGCCAGGGTGCCCAGACCCGGTCCCTGGATCTAAGCCCTCCTGTCCACCAGGCTCAGGTCTGACCTCGTCCCGGCAGGGGGTCCCTCCGTGCTCCCCCACTCTGGTGGTGGGGGTGGGGGGTTGTAAGATCTTAAAGCTTCCCGGGAAGGAGGAAGGGCGGGGCGGGGCTGCAGCTGAGGCCCAGGATATAAGGGGCAGAGGCACAGTTTTCTCACCCGGTAGCCCACCATGCATGCCCGTCGCCTGCCGCTCCTCCTCCTGCACGGCTGGTGGGCCCTGCTCCAGGCGGGCGCCGAGACGTTGGCCTTTGTGCCTCTACGTACGCGGGGGCAGCCCTCGTCGCCGTCCCCTCTGGCATACATGCTGAGCCTCTACCGCGACCCGCTGCCCCGGGCGAACATCATCCGCAGCCTGCAGGCGCAAGGTAGGCTGCGCCGCCCGCCCCGCCGAGCACCCCGGGGCGCCTCGGACTCGGGAAGTGCGCTGGGGCGGAGGGGAGGCTGGGGCTCGGTGCTGGGGATGCCATCACCCGGGCGTTCCGAGCCCAGGGCTCGAAAGGTCCGGATCTGCAGGTGTTCCGCGTCTGCAGGCTCGGCTCAGTGCGCAGCGCTGGTGGCCTGGGGGGTATCCACGGCCGAGAGGGGAGGGGATTCCGGCGTCCAGGGTGCGTCCCCGGCAGGGACCACTGCCTCCCAGGTCTTGCTTTGGGGTGGGAGCCTCTTTTCATCCGTGTGGTCTTGTGAAATCACGTCACCTGGGCGCCTCTGTTTGCGCGTCTGTAGACGAGGCTAACCGTACCTCCCTGGTAAGACTGGGGCGGGCTCGGTGACAACGCACGTACAGCGCTCGGCACGAACCCGGCAGAGTAACGATCAACAGTCGTTAGTATTGCTGTCATTATTTTGTCGTGTCGAATTTTTTTTTTGTCCTTGCGAGTGAGGGTGAATGGGTCCCGGGGCCTGGCATGGGAGCATCTGAGGCATGGAACATCACGGATTAGGGCTCGCAGATCCGAGATTAGAGGAAGGGTACCCGAAATCGCGAATTGAGGCAGCCTCGAGTCCTCGAGCCTGGGCTGCGGAGGTGTCCAGTGTCCAGGATGACCCTAGGTTCGGGGCCTAGATTTGGAAGGGAGGTGTCAGGGACCGTAGGGACCTGAAAGTATCGCCCTCGAGGACGTGGCAGTGCATTCGCGGCACGGAGTGCGGCGGGCAGGTGGGTGCTGAGGAGAGGGGGCCCTGACCCAGGACCCCCTTCTAAGGCGCAATCCACATCCCGCCGCCAGGGCAGCCCCGGCCGCCCTCCCTCTGCCTGCGGGGGCCAGACGGTCCTCCCCGGGGCTGCGGTGCAATCCACATCCGCTAACCCCACCCCTCCGACCTGCCACCCCTCGTGGCCTGCGGGTGGGGGCTCCTAGCTCCCATGTCTAGAGTCAGACGGCCGGTGACCCTTTCTGGAAGGGTCATCTGCCGACCAGCCAGAGGGGGTGGGCGGATACCCTGGGGGGGCGGGGCAAAGAGAAATTTGCTCGAATGCGAATGCTCAGCCCTTCTGCTGGAGGTGGGACGCTGGGGGTGGGACGGGGCAAAGGGGGAGAACGCATTTTTCCAGTTCACGCACTTCTGGAAAGTTCGAGAAGGCTTGTGAGGTTGGACCCTCAAACCCTGCTCCCTAATTCTGAGTGTTCCTGGCACATCGCTTGACTTGTCTGGCTTCCCTTTTGTAAATTAGGGGGCTGTTCCCTTTCTGCTGCAGAGTGCGTGCATGCGTAAACATACATGTGCATGCGTAAACATACATAACGAGGGGAGGGCTCGGTGGCTCACACCTGCAATCCCAGCACTTTTGGAGGTTGAGGCGGGAGGATTACTTGAGCCCAGGAGTTCAAGACCAGCCTGGGCAACATGGCAAGACCCTGTCTCTGCAAAAAATAAAAAATTAGCCAGGCGTGGTGGTGCTCCCCTGTAGTCCTAGCTGTGGGAGGATCGCTTGAGCCCAAGAGTGCAGGCTACATGAGCTGTGACGCTGCTACTGCACTCCAGCCTGTGAGACAGAGCGAGATCCTGTCTCCAAAAGTGTGTGTGGATGTAAAATTTCTTAACCATTTTTAAGCGTACAGTGGCATTCAGTACATTTACATTATTGTGCATTGGGCTCATTTTCTAAGAGGAGTGAGAAGACCCTGCCTGGAGGGAGCTTAGAGATGCAATTCCCTATACCCGCCCCTTCTCTCTTGGGTTTATTTATAAGCTGCACCACAGTAGCATGAAATGGGTGTTTGGTTCCAATCAAATTGTTCCAAGCCTTCTTCACCTTGGACGTTCAGTTTCCTCATCTGCAAATGGTGACAACAGTGGAAGGGTTTAAGGAGACAATGGTTGTAAAACACTTTGCACATGGGAAGCAGCCTAGGGTAACAACCCCTATAATAATGTAGAGTGGGCACTCAGTGTCATACCCCGCCCTCCTTTCGAAGGGAGTACCTAATCCTGTCTCAGCATCACTGCATTGTTTGAGGGGAGGAGAGTGTCAGGTGAAGGGAAAGGAACCTTCCTTCTTTAGAATTGGTGGGTCAGGATACCACTGGGGCCTGTGTGGCCAAGTCTATATTCGGCTCATGGATGGGTTTTTCTTTTCGGATACAGACTCTCACTCTGTTGCCCCGGCTAGAGTGCAGTGGCATCATTATAGCTCACTGCAACCTCAAACTCCTGGGCTCAAGTGATCCTCCTGCCTAGCCTCCAGAGTAGCTGGGACTACAGGCCCATGCCACAACGCCTGGCTATTTTTTTCTATTTTTAGTAGAGACAGGGTCTCATTTTTGCTCAGGCTGGTCTTGAACTGCTGACCTCAAGTGATCCTTCCATCTTGGCCTCCCAGAGTGCTAGGATTACAGGTGTGACCTACTGTGCCTGGCTCTCATGGATGGTATTTAGGGTATCTGAACCCCTTCCTCATACCTACCTTAAAAGCATATTTGTTGTATTAGTGGGTGGATGTGTGTGTGTTTTTTTTTTCCTAGGGAGAACATTCTTGCCTTGCATGAGGCATCAGTAACCCCTAAAAGATTAGGAACCCCTCTCCTAAGATGAGCCAGATCTAGGAAAACCTATGAGCACTGTGTCCCAGGGAGCCCTGGGGGTGGGGGCGATTATGGAGTCACAAACTTCTTCCAGCAAGCAGGAAGGAGCAATCTCTTCCCTGCCCCTGCATGTACACTGCCCATCTGTTTACAGATGACTTTATGCCCCTGTCTAGGTCCCTCGCCACCTGGGTGGACATCCTCATTTCTAACTTTTGGACCTGAGAAATAATGAGGCAGGTCTCAGTTCAAAATAATCTTTATAGGGGGAAAAAAAATGAGGCAGGTGATGATGGCCAACGTGTCTTGAATTTTGGTTGTTGTGCTAGGCAAAGCACTCTACGCACATTACCTCAGTTAATCATAACACCCCTGGGAGGTGGATACTCTTACCATCTCCCTTTTACAAAGAGGGAAACTGAGGCCCAGACAAGGAAAGCAACCTAACCAATGTCAAATAGCAAGTGGCAGAATTTGAACCATCGTGGGGAGACTCTGGGACCCTGCTCCTAACCGGTAAGCAGGAGTGCCTTCCTCTGAAAGGCCATTTGCGGTTACTGGGGATAAAAGATTTTTAAACTCACTGTCTCTTGGCTTCCTGGTACAGGTGGCCAGGACTTGCTGTAGTGTCCTGCTAACACCCAGGTAGTCGGGTCAGGTGACAATGGGTACTGGATAATGTCAGCCCCTCCCCACACCTCTGGATTGTTAGTCAGGGGCCGGTTATTACCTCCTGCAGGTGCTAACAAGGAGGGAAGTGGAAATTAAGTGAAAAGAGCTGCAGGAGATGGGCTGGGAGGGGCTGCCAAGAGGCTGAAGCTGGGAATTGCCCCTTTACAATATAAATACAAGCTGGATTTCCCAGAGAAATTCATACTCTGACCAAAGACGCTCTGTGAGACCATACAAAATTAAACTGTTATGCAGTCCGCCCAGACTGGACCTAAATCAGAGATTGTCCCTACCTCTAGGACCTATTCACAGGAGTTATTGACTCTGTTTTATTTCTAATGAATAACCCCTGACTTTTATTTAGCAATAAACCTCTTTATTTCCCTGGGTCCTGTGATAATGCAGAGAGGGTAGTGTTGTTCTTCCCACTGCAAAGAAGAGGAAACCGGGCTTGAAAGTTAAAGATCACTTTTAAGTGACCTGAAGATCCACAAATACGTGCTGTTCCCAGACATCAAATGAAATTAGTCCAGGACCAAAATAAACGGAATGTGTTCCCTTACCCTCATCCGGTTTGGGTCTGGTTGTTTTGGGGGGGGTGGGCCAGGGCCGTGTGTGTGTGTGTGTGTGTGTGTGTGTGTGAGAGAGAGAGAGAGTGACGGCTGTGTGTGTGTGCCCCAGGTGTGAGAATGACTTGGGGCAGGAGGGGGCGAGTGCCCTGTAGGTAGGTAGGAAAGACCTGAATGGAAAACTGCAAGGTCCATGCCAGGTCATGCCTAAAACACCTTTAGAAACCTACTTGCGAAGTCACCAAAACTCAAAGTTTCCGTCTCCTTCTTCAAGAACTAGGCCAGGGAGAGGGTGACCCGTCTTTGGCTCCCTGCAAGCTCTGAGCTTTTCCAGTATGCTCATCTCTTGCTCACTGTACCTGTGAAACAGGCTACTCTTCCCAGTGAGAAAACAGAGCCCAAAAAGGTGGCTTACTCCAGGGTCAGAGGGTGAGTGGAAGCCCAGGGTTCAGGTTGGAAGGCTGAGGGGTTGGCCTGTGTGAGGGGACAGAGGGGAGGGGCAGATGGAACTCATCCAAGTTTTACCAATTTTTCTCTAGCTATGGTGGATATCTTAAAGGGGGACTAGCAGAACAGTGATTTGGAGTTTGGGCTTTGCAGTCAGGCAAATCCAGATTTACTCTGGGCTTTGCCACCTTCCAAGGAGGACACCTTGGTCAGGTCCTTTAACTTCTCTGAATCTCAATTTTCCTCATCTCTAAGACGGACACAAAAGCATTACCAACCTGTAGGGTTGGGATGAGGATTAAGAGATGATTCACATAAGGTAGGGACTCAACACGAGCTACGGTGGCGGTTATACTGACCGAGTTTGGGGGAGTTCCCCACTTACCCTGCTTCCTTCCTGGTTTTCTCCCACCCAGATGTGGAGGTAGATGGGCAGAACTGGACCTTTGCTTTTGACTTCTCCTTCCTGAGCCAAGAAGAGGACCTGGTGTGGGCTGAGCTCCGGCTGCAGCTGCCCAGTGCCGTGGCCTTCCCTGCTGAGGACCCACTTTCCGTTGAGATTTTCCACCAGCCCAAGCCAGATTCGCAGCAGGCCCAAGGCGACTGCTTGGAGCGGCTTCGGATGGACCTGTTCACAGTTACTCTGTCCCAGGTCACCTTTTCCTCGGGCAGCATGGTCCTGGAGGTGACCAGGCCCCTCTCTAAGTGGCTAAAGCTCCCTGGGGCACTAGAGGAGCGGATGTCCAGTGTGGCCCGACAGTGCTGGCAGCGGCCCCCGACACCGCCCATCGACGACGTGCTCCTTGTGCTCTACTCAAACCTGTCTCGGGAGCAGAGGCGGCTGGGCGGCTCCACCTTGCTGTGGGAAGCTGAGAGCTCCTGGCGGGCCCAGGAGGGACGGCTCTCCCAGGAGGCCAGCAGCAGGCACCGTCGACATCACTTGCCGGACAGAAGCCAACTGTGTCGCAAGGTCAAGTTCCAGGTGGACTTCAGCCTGATCGGATGGGGCTCCTGGATCATCTACCCCAAGCAGTACAACGCCTATCGCTGCGAGGGCGAGTGTCCTAACCCCGTCGGGGAGGAGTTCCATCCAACCAACCACGCGTACATTCAGGTGTGATACCAGGGCTTGAGGGGAAAGGGAGGTCGTAAGCTATGGGGACATACTCCTGGATCAGGGGGACAGGACTCCAGCTTGGCAATTAAATTACTGTGTTCATTCATTCAGTTATTTAAGCACCTGCCATGCGCCAGAGCCTGCGCTAGGTATCGGGGACATAGAGATGACCCGATCACAGCATCCTCCTAGAGCTTACAGGAGTCGTATCTTGTTGGGCAGCCTTGAACACATTGCTTCCCTGGGACTTTTCCCTTGTCTTTCATAAAACTGGGTGGGGAAAAGACCAGAGGATCTCAATGCCTTCTCAGCCTGACATTCTAGGGAAGGAAGTTCAGAATCAGGCCTTTGGGGATAGACAGGCCTGCATTTAGCTCCTTACTAGCTATGTGATATTGGTCAGGCTGCTTACGTTCTTCAGCCTCAGTTTTCCTACCTGTAAATGGGGATGGCAATGCCGTTCTTCATAGGGATGCTGTAGGGTTAATGAGATGACATGCATGCAGCATGTATAGTAGTTGGCAGGTGATAGGCATGTTTGTTGTATGTCTCACTAGAACCGTCACTGATGAAATGGGGGCCACGTTTATGGGGCCATGGTTAAAATAACACTGCTTCAGCCATGGTATCTTTGCTGCCTAAAACAGGAATTGACTACCCATTTCACAGAAGTAGATAAGGCCAGAGGCTGCCACCAGGTGCCATTAACCAGCCTAAGGTCTAGGAACAGAAGGACTGGTGTTAGCAAGGAGAATGAGATGGAGAGAACAGAAAATAGAGCCTAATAAGGTGGCCCTGCCCTGTTCCCCAAGATGATACGGAGCCGAAGTGTTTCATTTTTCTCCATGAAGCCTGGAATGACTCTCTTGGACTTGCAGTATCCTCCATCCAAGCCTCAGGTGGGGTTCAGGGGTTCCGGGGAGCATGAGTATGGGAGCTGAGCTCACAGGGCCTCTGGTGGGGCCAGAGCCTCAGAGGAGCTGTCCTGGGCAAAGGTCCCGTGACCCTCACTCCACACCACATACTCCACCAAGCCACCTGCAGCATGACCACAGAGACCCAGACAGTCCCAGTGGCCAACTCTGACGCTGATCAGAAAAGACGTTGCTAAATCACAGGGCCAGGGCCTGGTTCCAAAATGCCAAGGGGTTGTTACCTTTTCTCCTATTGACTCACATCTGCCCTTCTCTGGCAAAAAAAGCTATTCCCATAAGAATTTCCATGTGACTCTCTGCTTCATATTTCTGGAACTGTTAATAAACCAGGAGTTTCTTGGAATATTTTAAAAATTGTTATTCACTCTAGAACAACAGATCATATAAATTAGCTACTGCTCTACCCAGACACATGTAACTTTTGGAATCTTTCTATTTAAAGTCTTTAAAAAAAAAAAAAAGTGGGGAGTAGGGGGGAGGGGAGGCAAGGGCAACATATGTAACCTAAACATCTGTACCCCCATAATATGCTGAAATAATAAAGAAATAAAAAAAAAGTTAAAGTTTAGACATTAGAGTTGATATATTGGCATGCTGATTCCTTTATGAGAATAATTTTCTATTTTTTCACTCAGAAACTGATTTTAATTCTAACTTTTTTACTCTTTACCCAGAAGTACTATTCTGATCTTCCCACCGGGACGTGAATTGACTCCCCTCTCCTCCCTCTTACAGAGTCTGCTCAAACGTTACCAGCCCCACCGAGTCCCTTCCACCTGCTGCGCCCCAGTGAAGACCAAGCCGCTGAGCATGCTGTACGTGGACAACGGCAGAGTGCTCCTGGATCACCATAAAGACATGATCGTGGAAGAATGTGGGTGCCTTTGAGGCAACCCTGGAGCGATGCTGGATTTGCCTGCTCTCCAAAAGGTTGGGAAGCTCCTGGAAGACACGACAACCATCTGATCCAGCGAGGAGAAATGGAGGGGAAACGCTGCTGTGCCCACCAGGACTGAAGAGGAGGGGCCCACTCTGTAAATGAAGGGCTCCGTGGAGTCTGGCCAAGCACAGAGGCTGCATCCGGAAGAGGGAGGAGGAAGCCCACGCAGGGCACTTGCCAGGTTTTCTCTTTACTAAAAAGACAGTGGCAAGAAAAAGCACAAGTGCAAGAGTTCTTTATGGGATTTCTTTTTAACCTGTGAACCCCCTGAAATTATATGCAAAAGTTGGGACGTATGTGCCTTTATTTTTGAGGTGGGACAAAGTCATTTATAGCTTTCACATGATCTGTGACCTGCCCCTCCTCAAAGATTAAGTGTCACTGTCCCCAGTCGGCTTTCACTGCCTCAGGCTAGATTGGGGGAGGCCCCCCCCCCCATCTTTCTGACAGGCTGGTGGCAATCTGTTGGCCTTGTCCAGAGGCTCCCTGGAGTGGGTCTCTGCTATTGGGTTGCACAAACAGTAAAGCCATTGTCTAGTTCTCCTAGGCCAGCTGGTGCCTTTGGAGAGGCAGGAACTCATCCAAGAGGACTGGCCATTTTGGACTACAGAAGCTGGAGCCCTCAGACATCCCCACGTCAGTCTGCTCTGGCAGATATTAAAGTCGGTGACAATTGACCTCAGTCTCTCAATGTGTGCTATTAATGAGGCCCCTGAGCTTCCTATCCAGCAGGGGTGAAGGCCATACCCTGGGTGGTGGGAAACTCGGGTTACGGTCGCAGCTCAGCCACCGAGAAGCTGTGTGACCTCAGGTGAGTAATTCACTGGTCAGCCTCCTCTCGTAAGATGAAAGCTGGTGGATGCTCAGGCATTCATAGTACATGTCTGTCGGTCGGCTCAGAAGAACCATGAGTCTTAAGCCATAGACTGACTGTCTTCTGGGCCTCATCCCCATCTCCCTTTAAAGCTTATAAAGCCTGCTAAGCCCAGTCCCCGCCATATCCCCTTTATCTAAACCTTATCAGCTCTTTTGTTACTCAGGGTTCCAGGACTGACTTCACTTTAGGTTCCATGCAGCAGCACAGCAGAAGGAACCCAAGCTTGCTTGTAGGAAGCTCTACCACCAAAAACTCCTGAACACAAGTCTTCATCTTCTGGATTAAGCCTCGAGAATGCAAAAACAGGGACTACTTGTTTGTTGTTTGGAGCAAGGGGCCCATTTTACTGGGGATGAGTCCACAGTAAATCTACCCACCCCCCGGCCCCTTTCCTAAGAAGCCTGTCCACTTGTCTTCCAGCCTTAGGAAAAGGATTCCAATCATGTATGACCCTGTTGAGTTTAGATGAACTCATCTACAGCCTTGATTAAGTCGATTGAGCCAATCCAGTCATTGTGGCCCAGGTAAGTATTAGATTTGCTAGAGCCAGGCCTGGGCTTGAGAAATCTCAATGCCTTGCTTTAGCAATAAAGCTAATCCAATTGTTCACTGCCTGGACCGGAAATACACCTGCCCAGATCCGACCACAATTCAGAGTAAGAGGATTCTGCATCTGACTCCACACACACAACAGCAGAGCTGGGGCAGCCTTGCGAGGTCAGCTTTTCCGATGCCCTTTTCTAAATGAGACCTCAGAGGCCTGGCCTGACCACACAGCTGGGAGTAGCGGGGCCGAGAGCTCAGCTCTGGTCTCTTGAGCCCTGGGGACACACACTGTTCTTAACACCATCTAGGGGTTTTTGCTCACCTAGCTCTGTATCAAGACCTTAGCCTTTGCAACAAAACATTGGAACCCAATCCAGCTACTGAACTGAAGTTCTTAGGAGTGAAAATCCCACCCCAGGACTTCAGAGCATCTTCTTTACCAAGTAGGTACCCAACAGTTCTTATATGGCTGGGGCCAGGAGAGTGAAAGGTCAAGCTATTTGTGGCTATGGCTTGTGGGAGTGTTTACAGTTCGCGGCTCTATTGGCTCAGAGCAAACCTGACGACAAGGCATTGCCTCATGTCAAGCAAAAGACGCAGGCACGAAGCAGTGAAACTCTTGTTTTGCTGACCCCTGCTGAAAGCTCCGTGTTTGCTATGCCAGCAGCAGGGTCATTCTGCCCGGACAGAAGTATTTGGGGCAATGCCTACCTACCCAAGCCTGGAGACCAGCTCCATGCTCTGGGCCCTGTGTGCTTGCTGGAGGCTTTGTAAGTCAGGAAATACAGCCTCGGAGAACTGTGTCCTGCCTAAACCTGGGGTTTTAACAGAATAGTCAGTTACTTTAACTTGCTCTGAAGGCAAAGGTCTACCATTCCTCAAGCAGTGCCAAGTCACGAGTGGGAAGAATTGGATCTGTTGCTCTCCCAGGCTAGGGAAGTGGGTGGGCCTGGCAGTAGGGAGGCGTGAAGAGAAGGAAAGACATTGTGAGAGGACAGAAACAGAAACACAGGATACACAGATGTGGGAAGTGGCTGTGACCCTCAGCACCATAACCCCGGGTTTATCTCCATCTTGAAAAGCCTCCCTTTTTTATTAGCAGTAAGATTCTTATCCCTCTATCCTAACTGCTTTTGGGGCAGAGTAAAGCAGGTATGAAAGTGCTTTTGAGGTTATTTTGGCCCCAACCTCCCTTAAAGAAATTCTTTAGTCCTTCTAGAGATCCCATGACTAGGTGGTTGGCTGCAGCGGTCAAGCGCGCTCCACTCTCAAAACAGGAGACTGAGCTGAACCACCTCTGGTTGTCTGTGCCAACTGGGCTGTGCTTGAGTTGTTTAACAAGAACTACTGTTTTCTGAACTCTCAGGCACTGGGCTCTCCATGATCTCACCTGAGCCTCAAAACAACCCTGTTTGAGAGAAAATGGAAGCTCAGAGATTAAGAATCCTGCTGGAGGTGACGTGGTTACTAATGGTTACTAAGCAGCACAGCTGGAATTGAAGCTGGCTGACTCCAAAGCCTGTGCCCTGAACCTCTGCACAGTCCCAACAGGGAAGCTTCCTCGAGTCATTTTATTCTGCGGACCTCCGTTCACAGCCTTGACAACACGAAAGGGCAGAATTCTTGTTCTCAATACTAACAAGCAAGACTTGCTGGATCAGTAATAGCCAGGACTCTGATGCCCTGCAGCACAACCCAGTTTAAGACATCAGACAGGGTGGGTGTCTAACGAGTGCGCTGAGGGCCATGGGCAGCCCCTCCTCAGAGAAAGGAAAAGTTGGTGGTGCCCAGAGAAGGCATCCTGCTGTGCATTCAGCCCAGCATGGATATGATATGTTCACCTCCAAGCTCCTGAGCAGAGAACCAGGGTCTCACTCCTGAGAAAAGGGTCCCATCTCCTTGCATAGCTAGGCCCAGACTGACAAAGTGAGTGTTGCACAAGTGTTGAGAACTGATACATAAAGCAGCCAACTACCTTTGCACACCTCCCCCACCAGCCAAGACTCCCAAAATGTGAAATAGCCCTCAGCCGGATTTCACCTGAAATTTTAAAATAATTAAAACACCAAGTTGATACTCAAGATCTTTATTGATTTAACTATAACAGCAACCATTGATGAGAATTTAATGTTTTCCCTAATTTCCAAACACCCGCTGGTTTGGAAGGACAGTTAAAAAAACAAACTGATCATGGGATCACACAGGACTGCCTCAAGGACTGCACAGTGCCCTCTGCCATCCATCCGCAGTGGGATGGAGGGGAGGGTGGGTGAAGGGACAACACGTGGGGAGACAGGGAAGACCGGGGAAAGTGCTGGCAGTCTCCGCTTTTCCATTCAGAATGGATGGAACTGGGCCATTGGTGGCACTAAGACAGGGAAGGGCTATTTTTATTAAATAAAATCTTTTAAGATGCTTAAAATGGACACCTTAGCATGTGAGTGTCCCTTGGGCTCTTCAAGACCCCTTCTTTAAGGTTTACCCCTGGGGTGGCAGAGGGTCTCCCCACCCGGGTGGGCAAGGATGGGCTCCATCTGCAGGTGAAGGAAAGGCACTGGCGCGCGGCGTGGGTGATCTGGACACAGACACCAGGTGGGAGCAGGAAGGCTTGCTTACCCACAACTTGCTTAGTTCCCTCCCTCCCCCGCTCCCCTGGTTTCCAGTAAAAATCACCCTTGGCCTGGGCTTGCATTTTTCTTTTTAAATTGAGAGAAAGGGCGTACATTTGGGCAAGAATGGTTATTCTGTGCTAGATCCATGGAATTCTCTAAGTGTCCAGGAGTTTAGGTTTAAAGCACCAGCAGGAGCTCCCTTTGGCATTTTCCGTGTGGCCAAATGATTATCAAGCATTGCAGCATCTCTCCACCAGCCTCTCACCGTTAGAAAGGTGGCAGAATGACAGTTCAAATACCCAGGGAATGTGTTTCGCCTCAGTTCTGTTTTCCACTGGGCATCGTGACACATAGTATGGTCTGCCAGGCTGCAGGCAGAGGTCAATAAGCAAGGAGAAGCCACAGACCATCTGTCTGTACAGGGACCCAGAAGCCTTCTAAATCTAAGCTTTACCAAAGATTTTAACTTCCAGGACCAGCCTAGAGAAAGAAATTTAAATTCCAGAGGGTGGGAAAGGCGATATATGAATGATTAATTGAAAAAGCAAGTATCTATCCATCATCCTTACAGTATTCAGTTAGAAATTTCTGTGAGCTAGCCTCAAGAAACTCCACTACTAAACTGGAAAGCCATTACTAGGAACAGGAAATGCCCTGGGTATGAGCATTGTAAAGAATTGTGACCTGACTACATCAAGATCTGATTCATCTTTTATTAAAAGCTGAGAGGTAAAGAACTGTGGGGGTAACTAAGGCCCCACCAAAGTCCAGCAGAACTGCCCTCCCAAAGAAACGGTGTTTCTTTAAAACAAATGTGCCTTTCCAGATGTTACAGGCAGGCAAGTGATTGGGTTTCACAGGGTAGTAAGTAGCTGCACGTGTGCATATATTCATATGCCAAGAAGGGACAGCTCTGAACCAGAAATGGACAGTGGGGCTTCCTCTCTAAAGCGGAATGCAGAGTGAAGGGCTCTGGCTTCAAGCAGCTGGTATCCAAGATGGGGAGAACAGAAATAGATTCACTCTCTGGGATACTGCTGCCAACATACTGAGCCCCTTCACCAGCTGCCTTGATTCAAAGCAGGCCTTCTCCGTAAACTGGCCAAATGATGGCCTCTGGGCGTGAAACCCATTTATCTAGCAGGCTGCACTGTAATGGAAATGAGAGACTTTAACTAACGGTGTTCGAACTAGGAAGGTAAGGTCTGAGAGTCCCAAAGAGCTGGAAACCCAAACACCAAAAAAAACCGAAGACCGTTTATTTTGAATCCACTTCGAGATAAGGAAAAACAAAATTCACTTGAAGGTGCTCCAAAGATGAGTTCCTTACTTCTGGAAGAAGTACCTTTTTCGTGCAGCTGCCTCAGCAGCAATGCTTCTTATTCAAGTACACTCTAAAGCAAGCAGAGCTACAGATAAGAAAATGCCAGGAAGGGGCAGAGCGCAAATCCAAACAAGAATCTGCATCTTCAAGGTGTCTGAAACCAATACAGACTTGGTTGAGAACGGGTGCCAGAAACACATTCACTAAGAATGTACCGAATTGAGGAGCCTCATCTAGTTTTTCTTGAGGGTGAAGGCAGGACCAGTTCTGTCTTGCATTAAGACGCTCAGAGCAAAATAGTATGCAGAGTTAACCTGCACACTGGATTTAAAGGCGCAATCAAGCACAGACACTTACGTTCCCTGTTTTACTGAGAAGTTGGTGCTTGGGTGAGATCTGAACCAAGTCTGTTTAAGCTGGTGCAGCTGGAGAGACTGGTGGAACCTGGCTTTCTGATGCCATCCTCTATTTCACCCCAAATATGAACTGCTTTCTATTCTTCAGCTAAATAACCTAACATCTAATTCACGTTTGCTCTGTTTGCTTGACGATTCCGACTCTAAATAAAACAGCTTTAGTGGCTCAGCTGGAAGGTCCCAATTCCTTTGTCAATTCCTGACTAAAGGAAAATAAAAGTGGCAAATGAGTCTTAGAGACACCAAGTCTAGGACTTGCAAATTAGCATCCCTGAGCTGCTGATAGGCAGATGTATGGAGGATATGCTTCTCCTGGGAATTGCCATTTCTCACCACCCCTCTCAAAACTAGCAGGTAGCTCTGGGGAAGGGGAGACTGCCTTCTATCCCAGTTTGGTGATACACACCTTAGAGAATTGGTTTTGGTAGCAATATCTCTTAGCTTATCTAGATTAAACCTACCTCCCTGTTGACCTAGTTTCATCCTTTTTGGGATGTGGTGGTCTTAAGCTATGTCCACAAATTCTTGGATACTGCTCCATTCAGTAGTGAAGTGTAATTCCTCTCTCCTTGAGTGTAGGCTGGGCTTAGTAGCTTGCCTCCAAAGAAGAGAATAAGAAGTAATGGCGTGTGCTTTCGAAGACTAGGTCATAAAAGGCACTGCAGCTTTGTCCTTGCCCTGCCTGCCTCTCTGGGATACACTGCCCAAGGAAAAGCCAGCCTGCATGGTGTGAGGACACTCAAGTTGCCCTATGGAGGAAACACCCGTGGGGAGAAACTGAGGCATCCTGCCAACAGCCACAAAGAGGGAGCTTGGAAGCAGATTCTCCAGTTCCAGATGACTACAGCCCCTGCCCACATCTTGACTGCAACTCCATGAGACCCCATGCCAGAACCCTTATGCTAAGCTGCTCATTCCCGCATTCTTAACCCACAGAAACGGACAGATAATGTTTGTTATCTTTTTTTTTTTTTTTTGGAAATAGTCTCCATCTATTGCCCAGGCTAGAGTGCCGTGGCAGTAGCCTAGCTGACAGCAACCTCAAACTCCTGGGTTCAAGCAATCCTCCCGCCTCAGCCTCCTGAGTAGCTGGCACTACAGGCACGCATTACCATGCCGGCTAATTTATATATATATATATATATATACACACACACACACATATATATATATATGTATTTTTAGTTGTCCAGCTAATTTCTATTTTTTTAGTAAAGACGGGGTCTCGCTCTTGTTCAGGCTTGTCTTGAACTCCTGACCTCGAGCGATCCTCCTGCCTTGGCCTCCCAGAGTGTTAGGATTACAGGCATGAGCCACCACGCCTGGCCTGTTTGTTATCTTAAGATACTAAATTTGGAGGTAATTTGTTACACAGCAATGGATAACTAATATAGGTGGAAGGACAAAACTCTCGGCTTGGAAGCCTAATACGTAGAAGCCAGCTTCTTTATGCCTCTGCTCTTGAGAATGCTATACCTATTTAAACAGAATATGAGAACTGGTCAATTCAATGAACCACCTATAAACAAAGTAGAACCATGGCAATGCAGGTCTCCTGCTGGGATTTGGAGGGAGGTCACCTCTATTAAGACTGACTGTCTCCATAAGTATAGAAACATGGTTTCCTCATAAAAAGAAAATGGTCATGAAGATTTTATAATAAGAATCATCTCATTCAAGTGGTAACCTAAAGGTCTTCCTTCCCTCCCAAAAAAGCCAGGATGTATTATTCATTTAGGGCTTCATCTGTGAGGTTCCTTCCTTCATCTGTGAGGTCCAGAGGTAAACCACCTACTGGACTCTGGCTTACTCTAAAAACAATTCTATGAGGCATGACACAAAGGTATCATCTGTTGTTAATTTATCTCATGCCTTATGAAATCATTTTTAAAATTCTGATTTGGCCGAGCACAGTGGCTCAGGCCTATAATCCCAGCACTTTGGGAGGCTGAGGCAGAAGGATCCCTTGAGCCCAGGAATTCAAGGTTGCAGTGAACTATGGTCACACCACTGCATTCCAGCCTAGGCAACAGAACAAGACCCTGTCTCTATAAAAAACTTAAAATAAAATGCTGATTTATGGAGGTCAAAGTCTAATAGTGGTGGACTAAAGGAAAAAACTGCACCAAGCAGCAAGGAAGTCCTTGCAGAGAAGGACAAGGGATTGGATAGCTGCTGCATTATACAGCTAACACTCCCCAGAAATACTAGAAACATGTCCTCTGGTTAGGGGACCACGCGCAGAGCTTTCTTGCCCCAAGACAGCAAGAAAGGGGAAAATGGCATCTTGATACTACTTAAGCTCTCATGTTTTAAATCCACTCCCCACTGTTCAGTAAGGAAGCCAAGTTTTCATATACAGTAATAAGGATTAAGAAGAGCATACTGTTCTGCTCACCGACGGGCTGACTAGCTGCTAGTTGGAGTCAGATTCCATAGGATGCCAAGGCCAGTGTACGAAGAATAAAAAGCTTCATTCCCAAAGAATCAAGCTCCCCAGGGTACAAAGAAGTCCTGAGCAAGTTTCTTATGCAAATTACAGCGCAACTTAAGTTTTTCCAAGAGTATGTGAGACGAAATTTGGAGTTTAATTAAAATCTGAACGGGGTTACATTAAACAAACAAAAAATACTTTTCTGATTATCAATTTTTGAGACTCAGAGCATCCCCAAAACATCGGAGATCCAGCTTATTCCTGAGAGACTTCAACCATCACAAAAGGTTTTCACTCTTTGACCTATTCACATTTTGTAGCAAAAAACCAGAGCAAAGTTCTACAGACATCCTTCCTCTCTTCTTTCTAAATGTATTCACAAACAGGGTCTTTTCATAGTTCAAAAGAAAAACAAACAGCTTTCTTTCTTAGCCAATTGGCCTGTTACTCTCACCCTGGGATCTGATTTCTTAATAAGAGGGTGCAGGGCACCAAACCCAACCAGAAATTCCCAGGACACTAGGGGCTACTTTAGTTGTCTTTCTATGAGGGAATGGATGCTTTAGTCTTTTTATGGGGGAAGTCCCTCTCCTGAGATTATTGTGCCAGTCAACAGTCCCAGGAGAAGTGGGGAGGAGGAATGCAAAAGCAAAGGGGTAAGGAAAAGAACGAGGCTTTCGTGGACACCCATAGCAAGGCAGAATGGTCCAGCTTTACGAATTGCCCACTACAAACTCCAAACATGCACACCCAAAACTAGAGGAGGAAGGAAAGAGCTCCTAAGGGACTTGGGGAGACGAAGGATGGTAACATGGAACAGCAGACTTGCCTATGGACACTTCTCACCTTCCTAACACTGGAAGATGTTTCATTAAAAAGTTGCTGTTCAAAATTGTACTGAAAACATATCTAAAAATAGGTCTGTAGTCATTTTAAAAATAAAAGGTCAGTCCTCAGATAAGAGGAGTGACAGATATTATCAGATACCAACACTTGAGGTATCTTTGATGTAAATTTGAAAAATGGCCTGGCAGAGAAAAGGAAAGGAAGGAGAGAGGAAGAGAGGGAGGGAGCAGGGGAGGACGGGAAGAGAAGAATGGGAAAGGCCAGAAAACTGGGAGGAACACATTTTACAGCCCATGCTTATCTATCCCAGCAGCCAAACAAAGCAGGTCCACAAAGGAAAAAAACATAGTTATTTTCCAGAAACATTTTGAAAATCAACTTTAAGTTCAAAACAGAAGAAACTACAATCCAAGAACAAGTATCACAATGCTCCCTGGACTTACAAATAATTACTGAGACTTGGTACTCAAATGGGTCAACACTGTTCAGAGGTCATCCTTAGGTACTGTCTGGCAGAATACTATGATCAGGCCCAATGCACCAAGAGGAGGCCGCAGTGCCTCTATTACTTGGCATGGACCTGCTTGGGAGCAGACAAAATCACCTAGATATCTCGAAGTACAAAAGGACTCCCCCAGCAACAAGATGCAAGGAGGGAGGAACGACAGAAGACCAAAGCTGGTTACTGAGGGCTCCCTTCTGATGCAGAGGGTTTAAAAGTAAAGAAATGGGAAGACATTCCTTCCAGAGCAAAGAAGGGAAGTGGACCTCAAAACAGTGTCACAAGGAAAGCTACGAGAGTTGCACAAACTGTGCTGTCCCTAAGGACAGAGGTAAAAGGGAAAGCAGCTCTCTTTGTATCGTATCTCCCTGATGATTTTAAAGACCCCAAACCAGACTCTCGCAGCGCTGAACCACAGGTGGGATACAAGGAGGAGGCACAGAGGGGAAGGAACATGAACGATGATGAACCCTCCACACCTCTGTATCCCTTCCCCAGACTTCCCAGCCATGCAGTTGTTGGTAGGTTGATATTTGATCTGAGATACATTTGAAGGGGGTGGTTCTCAATAAAAAATGACCAGGGAAGCCACAGTTTAATGTTTTCCTCTATGGGCTGCTTAGCTCTACAGATGCTTAGCTCTACAGAAATACACCAAGGGCCTTCGATCTAGTCTGTCTAAGTGGGAATGGGAACAGGAAACAGGGAGAAGAATGGTCAGATGACACTCATCTTCCCATCATTTGGCACGCGAGGGAGTGGGAGGGGAGGTGGAGACTGCAACGGGACTGCTGGTACTGCTTCTTCTTTTCGTTATTGATCCTATTGGCAAATCAGGTACACACGAGTATCAGCGTTGCTGCTTTTCTTCTAATCCTTGCAGGAGAATCAGATGTCCATCTCAAACTGAGCATCATCCCCTAGTTAGGACAAATAAAATGAAAAGTTTGTCACACACTAAAAAAGCAAAAGAGTTTTCATTGTCATTCTCACTATATGAGATTCAAAAAACAATTCAGACAGTCCCACTCTCTGCTACCTTTAAACAATTATTCTGCTTTGGTTTGGCTGGTCTTAATCTGAAAAAGAAGAATGGCAGTCCCATCACACATGGGGAGAAAGGACACAAGTGAAACCTTTCCAAGTGTCCCCGTGTCCACAGGATGACCAAACAGCAGCTCCTGGGGGAGCTCTTTGCTATCCATTAGGTGAGCACATTCCTCTGGAGGCTGTGACCTTTGGCCCTGCTCTGAACTGACACTTTGTCCATTAAAAACTCACTTGGAATTTGACAAAGCAGAACGGTGGCTCCTGTCCAGGGGTCACCAAGTGCAGGCCCTGAGGTGTACTTCAGGAGCTGGCCATTCCCACCTCACTATTCTGCTTCTACAGAGATCGAGAGGACTCATTACTAAAAGGGGGGGGGGTGGTTTATGTAAATACTATAGGCAGTTCTGGAAAATGGGGGAAACAAACCATACTGCTTCCCCCCACACCATAAAAAGGACATTCTTCTTGTAAGAAACAAGGTCTATCACCTGAGGGTGATGGAAACAGGGGCTATGAAATTGTTCTGTTTTCTGTATGTGTGTTACCCTAGTCCAATAAAGCCTAGGCCAGGTAGTCCTTAAGGCATGCTTCACCGAGTCATCTTTGGGGTTTTACCATTCTGACTCTGGATTCTTTTGCCCCACCAACTCAATTAGATTTGATTATGATTTAGAACTCAGGGTTTCCATAAACCTTTGTGGGAGGAGGGGGAACGTTAGAGACACAAAGCTGAACATCAGTTATAACTGAAGCATCAACATTTTTTCAACCTACAGCAAACAGACATTCGAATTCCAGGAACCACCCTCTTGGTCCCCAGAACTGTCATTCTCTTACCAACTGCATGCTTCCTGTCATGATTGTTCAAGTTGTTCAAATTGTTTACTTCTACTTTGGAGTCTTCAATTAAGGTGCCAGGGCTAGTGACTCCTGGGATATTGGGCAGATGGCAGGGTGGGGTCTGAGCCATGGGAGAATTGCGACGATCCAACAGAAATTTTCGATCATAAATGATTCGAGTTCCTAGAAAACAGGGTTGAAAAGAGTTTGAAACAAATTAAGGGGCGACCAACATACAATACTACCCAGAAACTCAGTTCAAATTCTATCTAATTCTACTTTAAGGATTTTATAATTAAAGCCAAAAGGATAAGCTGTAACTTCCCTGCTTGTGAGCAGGTTCCTCTGCCACCGGGAATGCCCTCTCTTCCCCTTCTGCTGGGGACGCTCCTGCTTATCCTTCAAGACTCGGCTCCAACATCACTTCCTTTGTGAAGCCACCCTCTCCTATTTTTTAAAAACATTCTTTCCCCCTATTTTACTCAACACACATCACCTACTATAGAACTCCTGTTTATTTGCCTCTCTAGATAGACTTCGAGTTCCTTATGCCAGGGTTACGTCTTATTCATATGTGACCTAGGTCCTAACATTAAGATCTTCAAAAATAAAAGTTTTAAATGAAGGAATAAACAAGTATGAGAAAAAATAGATAACCACCTTTAGGTTAAAGGCTTTCCAAAGAAGCACTGAGACTGACATTTTTCTCAGACAAAGCTATAGTAGAAGCTAGAATTGGAAGCCTCTCTCTGTTCTACGTAACAATCCAGTAAGTGCTACCTGAATATTTTAAAAACGATAGTTCTGAAGAGTACACTTTAACTGATAAAGAGTTATGAAAACCTGCTGCTTACAAATGGCCACAACAGGAACATTAAAAGGTGCTCAATGTCACTAATCGTCAGGGAAATGCAAATCGAAACCACAATGAGATATTACCTCACACCTGTTAGGATGGCCATTATCAAAAAGACAAGACATAACAGGTGTTAGCAAGGATGTGGAGAAAAGGGAACCCTTGTACACTGTTGGTAGGAATGTAAATTGGTGCAGTCATTATGGAAAACAGTGTGGAGGTTCCCCAGAAAATTAAAAATAGAATTGTCATATGATCCAGCAATCCCATTTCTGAGTATACATCCAAAAGAAATCAAATCAGTAGCTCAAAGAGGTAACTACACTCCCATGTTCGTTGCATTATTCGTAATAGCAAACACATGGAAACAACCTAAATATCTGCCAATGGATAAATGGATAAAAAAACTCTCTCTCTGTCATACATACATACACACACACACACACACACACACACAGGAATATTATTTAGCCACAAAAAAAGGGAAATTCTGCCATTTGTGACAACGTGAATGAAACTGAGGGCATTATACTAAGTGAAATAAATCAGAGAAAGACAAATACTCCATGATCTCACTTATATGTGGAACACATTATAAAAAAATCAAACTCATAGAAACAGAGAATAGAATGGTGGTAGCCAGGGGTTGGGAGGTAAGGGAAATGGGGAGATGTTGAACTTTCAGTTATGAGTAAGTTCTGGGGATCTAATGTACAGTATGGTGACTACAGTTAACAATACTGTATCATATACATACTCGGAATTTACTAAGATAGTGTATCTTAATTGTTCTTACCAGAAAAAAGTGGTCACTATATGAGATGAAAGATGTGTTAGCTAACTGGATTGTAGTAATCATTTTATAATATATACATATATCAAATCACCACATTGCACACCTTACATTTGTACAATTCTATTTGTCAATAATCTCTCAGCAAAACTGGGGGGAGGTGGTGGAAGAAAACCTGATGCTGCCTATTCCTTTTGTCATGGTCTTCCCGAGGTATTTATATTAATAGCTTAAGATATAAAACTAAGTGACAATTAGAGATGCCTGCTGTTGGCCAAATGGAGCAAATGCCGGGAGCTCTGCTGCGGATTCTAAGACTACGGCTGGTTCAGTAAGAAAGAATGTGGTGACCATTTAGTGAAATCTATTAAAGGAGGTGAATAGCAGCTCAGCATATTTGCCAACCCTGTCCAAGTAACAAAGGGAAGTACTCATGTGGAACTACCTTGCTCGCACCGAGCTTGAGAAAAGAAAAACCTGTTTTAAGGGTGTAGGCATTCAAATTAAAGGCAGTATTATATGTAAAAGTATAATTATGTACAAAATCACCAAGCTTAAAGAGGTAGAATCTAAATACTATGTGCTGTAAATGTTTTTAGATTCTCAAGTGAACAAAAAAGGAATACTCCTGTCATATCATAATAGGGAGAGTCATGTTCAGGCAGATTTCCTCAAACAACAAGTGATAGCTACATCCCAGGAAACAGGAGAACAACCTAACAAATCTACTTGAAATGTGAGGAAGCAAGTGGAAAAAAGTAAGGCATTTACTACAAGAATAGAAACTCCAGAGTCCTTCCAAAGAAGAGACAAATACTTAAAGAAATAATACCAATATTAAGCTAAATAGCTGGGAAATGAGTTTACAAAATCAATGATTTTCTTGGGATTAATACCTGCCTGCAGTGATACCATTATACTTTTGCACAAATGCTAGTAATTTCCACTCCCCTCATCTTTGCTTTAACAACTAGAATTAAGTACTAAACATATTTTTCTCTAGACAATACTACAAAATCAGCTAATCACAGGAAAGATCGACTTAAGTGTCTCAGAAAGGAAATGAACCCAAATGTCCTCAGATGGGCATCTATTAGCACATGAAGGCATTTCAAAACAAAATGTTTAAGGCCTTCAAACCAACTCCAAAGGATATCAACTTTCTTTTTTACTATTTCTTTTTTTTAAATTTTATTTCTGCATATTACGGGGGTACAAATGTTTAGGTTATGTTGTCCTTGCCTCCCCCATTACTATCTAGTTCTGCTACGACTACACTGCACAGTCATATTTTTAGTTTATAAGAAATGAAAATAACTGGTTCTCAGCCTCTCTATAATAAAGAAAAATATTGTGCCATATTTGGTACTAGGACAGTATTTTTTGGGTTGTGACCTGTAGATGCCGCCATCAGATTCACTTGGGACGCTTAAAACAATATTCCAACTGTATCAGAATCCCTGGGAGTAGAACTGGAAATCCATATTTTCAAGCTCCTCTTATGGAACATAAGTCATTCTTATGTTCATTAAAATTTGAGAACCATAAGACCGAGAGAAAGAATCCAGCTTCACCCCTCCAAAATCCCAGTAACAGTGGTTTGAGAATAGATGAAGTAGTAAGACAAGGATGGAAGGGGCTATGGAGATCATTTTGACAGATGATGCTGAGACCCAGAGCAGTGCTAGCCAGAAAAAGAACTGGACTAAGCCTGTGGTGTCCAGCACTCTTCACTCTACCACAGTCTCAATGATCCCAAGAGCTGGAGTGAGCTGTATAAAGTGAAAAAGGTAGCTGCTACTCATACACATATAAAATAAGAGCAAAGAGCAGATGGTTTGGCAAGCAGTTTATACAACAGGGACCACCAAACATTTGCCCTAAAGCACTGCTTTTCAAAGGAGGTGTGGGTGGGTGGGGTGATGGTGGTGTTACTGCCCCCTAGGGAAGTGTTACAGAAATGGGTACAGGTGGTTTGTTTTTGGTCTAGAAGTGGGACAAATCCTGAGTACTTATGTATTTTATAAATTACTTAAGCTTTATATTTCTTCTTATATGACAAAGAAATAGATAGTTTTAAAAATTATATTAACAGGTAGGTTACATAATCTAAGAAATTCTCTTCCCATTTTTCACTGTTAGATTTAGGAGCGGGCCGGGTGCGGTGGCTCACGCCTGTAATCCTAGCTCTCTGGGAGGCCTAGGCGGGCGGATCATTTGAGCTCAGGAGTTCCAGACCAGCCTGAGCAAGAGTGAGACCCCATCTCTACTAAAAAAATAGAAAGAAATTACTTGGACAGCTAAAAATATATAGAAAAAATTAGCCGGGCATGGTGGCACGTGCCTGTAGTCCCAGCTACTCAGGAGGCTGAGGCAGGAGGATCGCGTCAGCCCCGGAGTTTGAGGTTGCTGTGAGCTAGGCTGACGTCACGGCACTCTAGCCTGGACAACAGAGTGAGACTCTGTTTCACAAAAAAAAAAAAAAAAGATTTAGGAGCAAAGACCCACACCCCATTTGTGACTGGACCCAAGACGGTGACCTCAGCCTTCACAGAAAAGCTTTGCATGTCTCCCTCCTTTTTAGAAAGCTTGGGAAGTGTTGGAAATCACTTGTTCCTGGTTTGAGGATGACACAAGTCTTACGATCCTGTTTCAAATATCATTTTAGGACAAGGGAAGTAGAAACTTACCTTCACCCCCTTTGCTTTGAAAAATAATAAAGAGTAACAACTCAAAAAGGCTCTTGGAAATTATGAGGAACAAGGCATTCTGAATAGCAGAAAACTTAGTTCACCAACAATTTCAATTATCTTGGATAGAAATATTTCTAATACAGATTTAAATCTTTCATGGCCTTAAACAGAACACAATTCAATCCTTTCTTGATATATCAGGGTCATTATTATGAAAATCATTTATTATACTATGTTGTGACCTAAGAAGTCTCAAGCTCTATTCAGTTGATGCTCTGTACAGCTGAACATCGCTATACAGAATTCAGGTGCCCAAGGCCATGCTTGTGTCCCCCCACCCCACAGTTTCCTGTCTCCTCCCTGTTAAACTAAGAGCTTCCTTTTTTCCAGGGTTCTACCATGTTTCAGTCAGCTCAGGCTACCATAGCAAAATATGCAACTTAAACAACAGAAATTTATTGTCTCACAGTTCTGGGGGCTAGAAGTCCAAGATTAATGTGCCAGCATGGATGGTTTCTGGGGAAAGCTTTCTCCCCAGCTTTTAAGTAGCTGCCCTATTGCTGTGATGCGGGCAAGGGGGCTGTACAAGCTCTCTGGTGTCTCTTTTTATAAGGGCACTAATCCCATCACTAGGGGTCCCACTTTCATGACCTCATCTAAACCTAACTCCTAAAAGCATACAAATTTTGGAGAGACAATACAGTCCATCACACAACTTTTACACCTATTCTAACTTGGCACTTCTAATCTGTTGGGTTTGGAAATCAGCAATCTTCTTTGCTATGTGAAATAAGGGCAAATAGGCTGAAGGGGGCCTGATGGCTTTCCAACGAACAAAGGGAAGGAGCTTTAGTGGATGGACTTTGAACATCTGTTGTGACACCCTCACTTTTGTTCATGGCTAGATTTCACAAGGATGAGATTTCACTGTGAGATGTTCTTATATTCAACGTGCAAGTTGAAACCAGATAATTCTCATTTCTGTAGTACACCAACCTTGAAAATTCTGGGGATGTAGTAGTGAAAAAAAAGCAAGGATAGAAGCAAGCTTTCTAACTTATATATTAGTAATAACATATGCATTAAAGAATTGTAATGAAACCAACTAGGAAACAGGTAGCAGAGATTCTGCCTAAATATGTGAGGTATAAGAGAAACTTTGAAGAACCACTATGACTTTGCCTAGCCGAAAACAGTGTTTTATAGCTTTATTGAGATGCAATTCATATACAATTTGTCCATTTAAAGTGCAGTTCAGTAGTTTTTAGTATAGCCACAGAATTGAACCACTGCAATCAATTTTAGACATTTTCATTACCCCCACAAAGACCTACACCACCCCACCAACCCTATGCAACCACTAATCTACTTTCTGTCTCTACAGATTTACCTATTCTGGACATTTCATATAAGTGGAGTCACACAATGTACGGTATTTTTGTGACTGGTTCTTTCACCTGCATAATGTTTTTAAGGTTCATTCATATTATAGCACTTACCAGTAATTTATCTCTTTTCATTGCCAAATAATATTTCATTGTGTGTGTGTGTGTGTGTGTGTGTGTGTGTGTGTATCACACTTTATCAATTCAACAGGTGATGAACATATGAGTTGTTTCCACTTTTTGGCTATTATGAATATTGCTATAAACATTCATATACAAGTTTTTGTGTGAACATACATTTCCATTCTCTTGGGCATATACCTAAGAGTGGAACGGCTAGGTCATATGGCAACTCTACCTTTAACCTTTTGAGGAACTACCAGACTGTTTTCCAAAGTGGCCACATCATTTACATTCCCATCAGCAGTGTGTGAGGGTTCTAATTTCTATACATTGTAACCAACACTTGTCATTATCTGTCTTTTTTTTTTTTTTTTTTTTTGAGACAGAGTCTCACTTTTGTTGCCTGGGCTAGAGTGCCATGGCATCAGCCTAGCTCACAGCAACCTCAACCTCTTGGGCTCAGGCAATCCTCCTGCCTCAGCCCCCCGAGTAGCTGGGACTACTGGCACATGCCACCATGCTCAGCTAATTTTTTCTATACATTTTTAGATGTCCAGCTAATTTCTTTCTATTTTTAGTAGAGACGGGGTCTCACTCTTGCTCAGGCTGGTCTCAAACTCCTGAGCTCAAACAATCCACCAGCCTTGGCATCCCAGAGTGCTAGGATTACAGGCGTGAGCCACCACACCCACCCCGTCTTTTTTGATAATAGCCATCCCTAGTGGATGTGGTTTCTCACTGTTTGATCTTAATATGCATTTCCCTGATGGCTAATTATGTTGAGCTTATTGGCCATTCCAACATACATCTTCTTTGGAGAAATATCTATTCAGATCTTTTGCCCATTTTTCAATGGGTTGCCTTTTTATTATTGAATTGTAATAGTTCTTTATCTCTTATCATATGATTGCAAATATATTCTGTTCTGTGGGCTGTCTTTTCATTTTCTTGATGGTTGTTCTTTGAAGCACAAGTTTTTAATTTTGATTAAGTCCAGTTTATGTTTTTTTTTTTCCTCTCTCTCTTTTGTCGCTTGTGCTTTTGGAGTTATATCTAAGGCCATTGCCTAATCCAAGGTCATAAAGATTTACATTTGTTTTCTTTCAGGTGTTTTATAGTTTTAGCTCTTCTTACATTTAGGTCTTTGACCAATCAAATCCAATTTCTGTTTTTTCATGTGGACATTCAGTTGTACCCACATTTGTTGAAAAGACTATCCTTACCACCACTAAATTGTTTTGGCACTCTTGTTGAAGATCAATGGGCCATAATTGTGAGGGTTTATTTCTGGATTCTCAATTCCATGCCATTGATCTATGTCTATCCATATGCTAGTACCTACCAAGGCATTGGTGGTATAGTGGTTGGCATAGCTGCCTTCCATATGCTAGTACTATATTGTTTTAATTTGTATTAAGTTTTGAAATCAGGAAGGGAAACGTTAAGTCCTCCAATTTTGTTTTTCAAGATTATTTTGGATATTTTAGGTCCCTTCAAGTTCCACATAAATTTTAAGGTCAGCTTGTCAAAGAAGCCAGCTGGAATTATGATGGGGATTGTGCTTGGACTGTCATCTTAACAATATTAAGTCTTCTGATCCATAAACATCAAATGTCTTTCCATTTATTTAAGTCTTCTTTAACATCTTTCAACAATGTTTTGGAGTTTCCAGAGTAAAAGTTTTATGCTTTTCTGATTTAACTTATTCCTATGTATTTTATGATTTTATGCTATTATAAATGCGATTGTTTTCTTAATTTTATTTTTGGATTGTTTTTTGCAAGTATAAGTACAATTTCTATATGAATTTTGTATCCTGCAACCTTGCTAAACTCACCTGTTAGTTCTAATAGCTTTTTAGTGCATTCCTATAATATATTTGGTCTTGAACGCAAATACAACAAATAATTCAGATGACAAGACACAACAAAGAACTTAACTAATGCTTCTAATGTTGTCAAATGTAGCCAGGGAAAATATGACTACAAAAGCATGGCATTTTAAGTTTTTGCATTTTAAATCACTGCAGGCTAAAAAAATTTAACTGTAGCCAGGATAAAGCAAAAATAGGGAATCAACTTGTTAGTGACTAATGATTCTATGGTGTAATTCAAAAGCACCTGACCATTCAAAAAACCAAAACTATTCAAAGGAAAAAATTAAGACTCACTAAGAATAAAATGCCAGAAAAAAATCTTTTATTTCCTTTGTTGAATATTATGTTTACTGTCAAATTAAAATCTGGCCAAGTGAGGTGCCATTTGCCTGTAGTCCTAGCTACTCAGGAGGCTGAGGCTAGTTCGAGGTTATAGTGAGCTATGATCCTGCCACTGCACTCCAGCCTGGGCGACAGAGCCAAGACCCTGTTTCTAAAACCACCATACAAACAAACAAAAAACAAACCAAAAAAACCTAAAATATTCAAGGTCTCTTATACATGTGCATGCACAGACATATATTTTCTGAAGTGAGAAATTCCTAGTAATTTACATTTCATCCAAATTCCCTGCAACATTCATGTCAGCTCAATTTAATGTCAACTAATACAGCCACGAGTAACTAGAAACAAGTTAACCTTAAACTCCTAAAGAAGGAAAACAAGAGACCGTACAAGAAATCCATAGCTCACATATAACACAATATTAAAATGGGACATGATTTTGATCAATTAATAAAGTGTTTAAAAAAGAAAAAGAATCTATTAACCTTGACAATGGAACATTTTCCTTCCAGTTAAAGCTGTTTAAGAAAA
>RJWJ010015237.1:0-36545 GCA_004363605.1 Indri indri | reverse complement strand
GATGGAGGTGTAATTCCAAACACAAAACACAAAGCTCTGGGTTTTTGTAAGGAATTAGATTTTACCCTATCCCCCTCCTCACAAGGTCATGTTTCCATGAAGTAATATTAGTGCTAGGTGACACTATTCCCATGAAGATGACCTCATGAAAAATCATACCCTCCTGGCATATCATCTAGGGTAGCACTCTTCCATAGCCAAACAATTTACTGCTCATTGCATCATACCATGATGCAAAATTTGAATTTCTATGGAGACTTTGAGTTCCTCTTCCAAATTCTGCAACAGATTTCATTCTCTCATAGGATGATTTTTGTCATTTCAAATTCTATTAATACATGTAACTATGGAGTTTTGCACAGTAGTGTTGAAATTCAAATTGAGAAATTTAAGGTAGGTAATATAACTCTCAAATCATTGTGTCTTACACTTTGGCTTCTTAGGATAGAAATGTCAATACTGAAGCTGTCAATATTATTGACACTCAAAGTCCTTGTGTCAATTCCATCATTTTCATACGGTTCAATTAGTTTTTTGTTGTTGTTGATTGCTTTATCAGTTGTCCCCAATCTTTTTGCCACCAGGGAGTGGTTTCATGGAAGATGATTTTTTCACTGACAGGAAGGGTGGAGCTCAGGCAATGATGTGAGCAATGGGGAGCAGAGGCTGTAAGTACAGATGAAGCCTTGCCCCCTGGTTTCTAAGTTTCATGGAAGACAACTTTTCCATGGGGTGGTGTGGAGTGAGGTGGGGGGAAAAGGGAAGTGAGGATGGGAGGAGGAGGTAGAGATCAGATGGTGATGTGCTTGGTTCCTAACAGGCCATGGACTGGTACATGGCCATGCCCCTGGGGTTGGAGACCACAGCTAGTTTCTACTACAGCCAACGTTATTAGGACATCTGTTTCAGCGCAGTATGTAATTAGTAGTAAAGAATAAAATTAATCCTTAATCACACTGTTTCTGTTATGTGTTTTCAAATGAAACAATATTGGAATTAATGTTGATAACCAAATTGGAAGCATGTCACATGGCTAAGTGAATCTTTAAAATATTCAAGAGGGCTTCTAATTCTGCAGATCAATTATCTACACTGCACATTTCACATGTATCATTTCTGATGGACTTTTTCTGAAAATGTAGTTGGAGCTGTGGGTGTCTAAGCATTTAGGGTTTTAGCATTTTATTTGATAAATAAAAATAAACTTTTGACCCAGTCAAATGGAATTGTACCAGGGTAGCAGTTGTGGACTGTTTGTTCATGCTTTGCCTTTCTCTCCACCCAACATGCATCATCCAGAAAAAAAGATATTTTGAAGAAAAAGGATATTTTGTAAGTAGTCATGGACTAGAAAGAACAATGAAATAAATCAATAATACAAAGAAGAAACGGAAGAAAAATGAATTCCCATTTTTATGTTATGTGTGATTAGACATTTGGGAATTCAAATGGGTCTATCTGAAAAGCATCTGATAATTGATGTCTAGAACTCAAGAAATAGGTCTTAGTTTGTCTTCTACATTGAGTAGTTTATACAAATATGTAAAGAAAAAACACTTTCTTAATGAATTTTGAAAGTAAATCCCAGATCAGTAATACTCTATTAAAAAGGTTAAATTTAATTGCATGTAGTATTATAGATCTTATCTTTCTATTTCCCCAACTGACAAGGAAAATGTAATTATTTTTGAAACGCTGTAATATGCTGTAAATGTGTGACCTTTCCACAGTTTAAGCAATAAAGCTCACTCCAGGGTGTTCTGTTGGAGAATAATATTAATATACCTAAGCTACACTGACTTTTGATTAAATATGTTAGCATATTACCAATAGAATATCGCCTGAAGTGTTTTAAAAGATCATCAAGTTATCATATGTATAAGGATTGCTTAATATTTGAGAAAATTTGTTTTTTTACAATCATGTTTTCCTATCTACATGAAAATTTGTGTATGTATATTTTATTTAAAATGATTATTTTAGTTTACATTATAAAATTTCCCTAGCAAAATACAATCTTATTTTGACAATTCTGAAAAATCCGATGTTTTTTCCTGTTCTAGTGGATAACTACTGATACGATTAGGAGAAAACAAATCTTATACTAAGAAAATTGAAAAAAATAAAAATTGTGAATTGAAAGTTTCAACTTTATTTATTCTTGTGTTATAAGTGTGCTCAGAAACCAGAAGTCACATAAAGTGGCTAAAGCTAAAATTGTTTAAACATCAGCCATTATCACAATTTAATGTCTAATGAATTTTTGCCATGTCCATGAATTCATATTTTGTACTAAACAGAAATATTGTCTTTTCATTATTGTATTAGTTAGATATAATTCTTGACAAAATATTTATATTTCATTGACAAACCAAACCAAACCGGCACTCATATGCCCTGTGGTATGAAATGTTACACACATTCTAGTATAAGAGCTATTATGAGTTAATTTATATAAATTAATTCATGTAATGTAATTCTCCTAACAGCCCTATAAGTTAGAGTGATTAGTTAAATAATGATTTTCTGATTAGGACTCAATTCCACTCAGTCATTCGGGGACCCAGGCTGACAACAGTTCTTCCCTTTTTAACACAATATTGCTGTGGGCATAGATATTCAATCAGTAGATGGGAAAGAATGAGAGAATCCCACAAAGGAAATTACAATAAGTCAGACTCTGTTCACATTTTGCTAGTTCTAACTCTGTCATCAAAAGACAGTACCTCAGAAACAGTGAACATTATTACGATAGTATAGGGAAATGCTTCCATTATTTGTGCTACCAGCCTCTACCAGCATGACATTCTATTCACCATATATCAATTTCACAACGTTTTCTATGCTAGAACATGCTCATTCTTTCCCTGATGAAGATCTGAAGTGTTTCCAAGAAGCTTCTGCACCTGATTAAAAACTTCCAGTTCTCTGAATCCTTTCTATTAGGTGGAACTGTGGCTCTAGAATATAAGAGCCAGGGAGACAAGTAATCTGCTGTCAGCATTTGTAATATCCAGTGATCAAGGAGGAGCAGCAAGATAACTGCAATTAATTCTCCTACTATGAAAGTAAAATATGAAGACACACAGAGCAATGGTGAAATGCTGTTAATGGGAATTGAAAAGTCTTGATTTTGTAAAAGTTGGGGGAAATACTTGATCACAACTTAGTTCTAATCTTCGGAAATAATGCTCTCATTCATCCATTTTTTGTGGCCCTTTGCTCAGCTTTCTGGAAGATTCTTTGTCCATTCCTCTGTGTCCACATTTAAAGTGAACATTGAGGCATAGACTAGTTCTATTGGGATTTATATCTTTCACAGGCAGGCTCCTGTGCATGCAAGTTTGAGAGTTCTTTTAAGACCTGCATAGTCAAAATATTTTTTAACTCCAGTTGATGATTTCTTTGGCATTATAATTCCCTCACAAGAATGGTGTGCTTCTTGACTTGTTTCTAGTCTGTACACTGTGCCAGTAACCATAATGGAATGCTATACTACACAAAATTTGTGAGTTATAATTCATTTCTTTGATTTTGAATTCTTTTCCATTCCTTCACAAACAAATGGCAGCTATACTGTTAAATCATAAGTGTATGAGAAAGAAATACCCTTAATCATATTTTTGTCCCAAAGATGAATCTTAATTGGATGGTTGAACACAAAGTTTTTTTAATGTATTTCTGTTTTTGAAGGTGAAGAAAAAGCCACTCTTTCTAACTGTTGAGGCTGCATATTAGTAGCATTTTGTATTTCAGTAAGTGTTATTAACCCATTTACAAATGCAAAAAAGGGCACTGACTGAGGTTATGTAAGGTATTTAGTGTTCAAAAGTTAGTAGTTTTGAAGCTAAGATTTAAACACAGCAATTTTCCCAAAGATAAGATTCCCCACTATTGTCCTTCAATTTATTTATCTTCTGCCTATAACATCTCTCTCCATAAGGGCTCAAAAATCCATCTATATGGCATAAAAGTAGAACAGACTTTATAACATTCTCCCCATGACATTTATTGATTTTAACCATGGGTTCCTCCAAATCCAATCTTTCCTTGATGTTTCAATGAAAAACAGAAGTTCTTATGTACATACATAACATCACTGAAAGGATGTCCAGAAGTATATGATGTTAACATTTCATCTATACCACAGACAAGTCCAAATCTTTTTCTTATTTTTTTAGTGTGTAGTGATAGTTCACTTCTTTTTATTTATTTAATTTTTTTTGCTTTTATTATTATTTTATTTCATACATTTAAAGGGTAAAAATGTTTTTTGTTACATGGATGAATTGTATAATATTATGGTGAAGTTAGGGTTTTTAGTGTACCTATCACCAGAATAATGTACATTGTACCCAATACATAATTTTTGATCCCTCATCCACCTCCCACAACCCTCAAATGTCCATTATTCCACTATGTAAGAACACATATACCCATCGTTTAGCTCCTACTTATACTTGAGAATGTGATATTTGTTCTCCATTGTTTTCCATTGCCTGAGATACTTCACTGAAGATAATGGTATCCAGTTCCATTCTTTTTTTCATTTTTGACTGACTGGGTTAATTCAAAATCCTGTCTTCAAGCTCCGAATGTTTTTCTTCTGTATGGTCAAGTGTCTTGTTAAAACTTTGCACTGTATTTTGTATTTCTCTAAATGATTCTTTCAATTTCAGAAGTTCTGTTATGTTTTTATTTTAAATATCTATCTCTTTAATGAGTTTTTATTCATATCCTGAATTTTTTTTTAATTCTTTGTGTTAGTATACCAGTTTCTTTTGAATACCAAGAAGCTTACTTGCAATCCATATTTTGAGTTCACTTCCTGACATTTCAGTAATTTCCTTTTTGTTGGATTCTTTCGCTTGAGAACTAGTGTGATTGTTTGGGGACATTTTTATACTCTGTTTTTTATACTGCCAGAAGTCTTGCATTCTTCTCTTTTGAACAATCTGACACTTCTTGTTTTGATTTTACTTTTGTTTAAATGGCACTTCTCTCCCCCCTTAAGGGTTTGACTGTAGCATATATTAGGTAAGGACCTTTGGCTTTGCTTAGGGGTATTTAGATATAGGCAATGCTCTGAATAAAATCCTTAGTAATAGATAGCTTAATGTGGTGGTTTTCTTGAATGCTAATTATTTGTGAACTGTAGTGGTACTGTACTATTAATATATGTGTGGTCTGGTTCCTTGCCTTCTGGTGAGAAAGAGAGCTGGAGGTCTCTGGAATCTTGCCTCTTTCCCTGTTCTTGTGCAGTTCTAAAATCGAGAATTGTGTTTGGATATCAAGTTTTGTCTCTAGACCTATAGGTGGCACTTGAGGTTATGAGTTGGCCAAGCCCTGAACAATTGAATCAGCAAATGATAAAATGGGCTGTACACACTGACCTCCCTGTTAGTAAGTAGTGCTGGCAGGAGAGAGCTAGACGTGGTGCTGTTTATGGGAGCTATGCTCTAGCCTGTCAGAAGAAGTGATCAATAAGATGTCCCAAGCACTGGGGCTGGGCCCTTGAATTCCCAGGAGGCCCCTTATTGTGATTCACCACCACCAAGACTGCTGTGGGGGGAAGAGCCAGATAGGACTGGGTCAGGTAAGTCTGCAACCAGGTTCCCCAGAGGCTGATGCAAGTACTGTCCAAACAGGGGTCTAAGTTCATTTCCCAGGCTGCTGGAGGAATACTGGTGAGGTGGAGATGCCCCCACTACCTTAAAGAAACTGCTCAAGGAAGTGAAATAATCTAGAATCCACAGTCTAGCAGACAGAAGTGGGGTTCATGTTGCCCCCCCAACCACCACTCTGGCCAAAGCTGCTAGGCCAGATTGTAGGCACCTGTGCTCAGGCAGCATAGTGGGACCTGACTGTGAGCCTCCATTGCCAAGAGAGAGAACACGGCTGCCATTTCTAGGGGAGGGACTGTCCCATGACTGCACCATAGCACAGATGCACACTGCACTTTTCCTCTCAATTCTGTCCACTTGAGATCAGTTTACAAATCTCCCCTCCACATCCCCAAATGGTGCAATTAAGTCTTGGGAGTATGGGAACAAGTCCACAGACCCATTCCTAGACCCCTGACTCCATGTGCCACCTTGACTAAGAGAAGCATGCTGGTCCCAGCTGCCTGGAGGAAACTCAAGCCAGTGCTTAGAATTTCACTGCAGGTCTCCAGTGGCAGAGAAGTGGAGGAAGAAGGACATCACTCTTTGTGAAGCAGCCAGGACAGATAGCTCTGGTGAAAATGCTGGCAGGCACGGAGCTTCTGGTTCAAAAACCTCTCAGTTCCAACCTGGCACACAGCTGCGGTAAAACAACTTCATCCTGGGGTGCAGGAGATTGCCTGGGTTCCCGTCTCTCTCTGGCTCTGTCCAAACCAGCTGGCCCTGTTAGAAGGCAACTGAGCTCCATCAGCACAGCAGAACCAGAAAGTGAGCCTCCATCATGCAGACAGAGAAAGTGGCTGCTGTTTCCGAGGGGGGTGGCGTGGGGGGGGCGGGGTGTTCCTTTTCTACACTGCAACGCAAAGCACTCTCCTCTCAGTTCTGCCCATGTGGGCTTCCTCCCCACTTGAAATCAGTTCAAAAATCTCCCCTTCATGCCCCTGAAAAACATGATCTAGTCCTGGGAATATGTGAACAGACCCATAAGCCCACAGGCCCTCGAGTGCAAGCATTGACCCTGACTCAGAAAGGCAGGCTGGTCCTTGGAGTTTCACTGCAGTTTAGTGGGGGGAGGAGCAGAAGGATGCCATTCTCCATGGGAGAAGACAGGCTAGCAGCTTCATGAAAAGGCTGGCAGGCATCTAGCTCCTGGTATAAAAACCCTTCAGTTTTGCAGTGGCCCACAGGAACGGCAGGAAAAATCTACCTGGGGGTGCACATGGGTTCCTGTCTTTCTCTCTGGCCTGGCAGCCAGGCAGTAGCAGCTTCTGAATAGAGCCCAGAGGATTGAGGGAAAGGCTCCCAATTAGTTTTGGACATGGGTGTCCAGGTTTAGAAGCCTGTAAAAACTCCACCTGTGCTCCCCACAGCACTCTGGCATCTGTGGGTGTCAAGGAGCGCTTCGTTGGTCAAAATGGGAAAGGGTTCAGGCAAGGGTGTAGGGTTCTAAAGGTCTCCTGCTTACCCTTGCCTTGGTTCCTGGTCCGGGAACTGCTCAAGGCACTCAAAAAAATACTCACTCAGGCAGTCTGTCTTCTAACTTCACTCTCAATGCCCCCTGTTATCTGCTGTCTTTACTCTTTCTCTCTCTGATGATCTATTCAAAATATGAGTTTTTGAGGGATATTCTGGTTGTTCTCTTGAGAGGAGGCGTATATCTGCTTCCTCTAGTCAGTCATCTTGCTGACTTAATTTTAATTGACATATAATAATTTTATATTTATCTGGTAGAGTGCAATATTACATGTATGCAACGTGTAATGATTAAATTGGGGTAATTACCACATCCATCACTTCAAACATTTATCATTCCTTCATATTGCCTTCCATAGATGTCCTATTTTGCAGTACCACTGACAGTGTATGAGTGTTCCTATCTCTCCACATCCATGCCAACATTTGTTGTTTTGGGACTTTTTGATAGAAGCCATTCTCACTGGAGCTAAGTGATATCTCATTGTGGTTTTGATTTGCATTTCCCTGATGATTAGAGATGTTGAACACTTTTTCATATGTTTCTTGGCCATTAGTCTGTCTTCTTTTGAAAAGTTTCTGTTCATGTCCTTTGCCCACTTTTTAATAGGGTTGCTTGATTTTTTCTTGCTGATTTTCCTGATGGTATTAATCGATTAACACTTACGAACACATATGGTAGTAACATTCATTGATTGTCGGGCAGGTGGGAGCAGGGAGGAGACGATGGGTATATTCACACCTAATGAATGCAGTGCGCACGGTCTGGGGGATGGACACACTTGTAGCTCTGACTGGGGTCGGGCAAAGGCAATCTATGCAACCTAAACATTTGTACCCCAGTAAAATTCTGAAATAAAAATATACATATATTAAATTTATCATTTCTTTGTGTTGGGAACTTTCAAAATCCACTATTCTAGTTATTTGAAAATATATAGTAAATTGTCATTAATTACAGTCAGCCTATAGTGCTGTAGAATTCTAGAACTGATTCCTTCTATCTAGCTGTACTTTTGCATCAGTCAACTTTAAATCCTTTAAGTCCACGTTTCTTCTAGACTGCCAGAACAGCTCTTGCTAAATATGCTCATCTTTAAACATGTGATAAATTTGTATTTTTGCAAGAAGTATTGCATTTATATTTTAAGATCCATGCACATATGTTAAGTCTAGGGATATATATATATATATATATATATATATAAATACATATACATATATGTCTACATCATATGATTTTTCTGTAGCAATTTAAATTAGAGTAGAGAAATATTTTGAGTGAGGTAATGTGATATATTTATTATGTGCCTTCTCTTAAAAACATTGTCTTTATTTAAACATTATAATATTTTCTGTACCCATGCTTGTGAATTAGCATATCTTCAGAAATACTTAAAATGAGCATGTAAGGATCTTCACCATGAAGATCCTAAATGAGTAGGTCTGAGAGAGAGCCTGCCCCTTGATATACTGTATTTTTAACAAGTTCTAGTATATTTTGATACTCCCAATAGAAAACCTGTGCTTCCTTTAACCATCTGTGGTAGGCAGAATAATCCCCCGCCCCCTCCCCCCAAAATGTCAATGTCCTAACTCCTGGAACCTGTGAATATGTTTCCTTAAATGATAAAAGGGAGTTCAGTAAATGTGACTAAGTTTCAGGTCCTTGAGATGGGGAGATTTTCCTAGAATCACATGAATCCTTAAGACCAGAGAACTATTTGCTGTGGTGGTCAGAGGGAGTTGTCATTATGGAAGGAAATCAGTGAGATTTATTAATTTATTAATCACTGGCTTTGATGATGATGATGCAAGGGAGCTGGGAGCCAGGTGCCAAAGACAGTATGAGTGGCCTCGGGAAGCTGGAAAAGGCAAAGAAATGTATTATCCAACAGAGCCTTCAGAAAGGAAGGCAGCTCTGCCCATTCCCTGATTTTAGTCCAGTGAGAACTGTGTTAGATTTCTAACCTATAGACCTGTAAGATAATAAATTTGCTTTGTTTTAAGCAACTAAATTTGTGGTAGTTTGTTAACAGCAGCCATAGAAAACTAATACGCTGGCTTTCTAATTTACATATTACTTCACCTTAACAGCAGATTTTATCCCATTTCTTTTTGGTTGAATATCTTAGTTTGCATTTAGAGAACTAAAAGAGACATATAATACCTTGATATCGGCATCAATCTTATTTTTAAAATAAACATTGCGTAAATTTTCAATTTTTTACATAACCATGAATGGCTAATGAATTTTGTTATTGCCTTGGCAACTAGGATACAATGCTTAGGACAGAAGATATACCTCCCATCTTAAAGTGAGCCTCAGACTGCTGGGACCAGATACTTTGCCTGGGTTTTATTAGCTAATTTAACTTACACTATGACCCAACATTCAGCCCATTTTCCTCTTCTATCTGTATCAGCAGTTGGCTTCAGAATTGTTATTTTGGTTGGATATTGTGTGCATCACCAAAAACTGCACACACACACAAAAACCCTAGCAAAGATTTGTCATGTCAGAAGGGGATACTAGTGTTTCTGCTGCCTGGTGTGTGGTCAGCTGAAGAAACTAACCATTCCAGAACTCTCTCACTTTGAGAAGGAGTTCTTCAGGGAATGTGACAGGGGTCCCTTTAAGTCTGAATGCTTTTGTGAATATAGAAGCTGATGTCTGTTTCTTACCTGGATATTCCTGACAGCAGAATTGTTGACATAGCCTGCATCACTGTGCCTGGGTAGAAATGGGTATAGAAGGAAAGGAACCTTGGGACTTCCCATAGAATAATAAGAATCAGCTTCATGGTTAAAGCACAAACAGAAATCATAAGAGTATGATGGCAGAAAATATATTGTTTATTGGTTATATTTAATGAAGGAATTGGTGAACAGGAAGTATGTGATAACTATGTCATGAATTTATGCTCTAATGTATTGCAAACGGCAGAATAAAAACTCATAGCGATATTGTTTAATTAAATGGAAGCATAGAAATTATGTTTTATATTCTAAAGATAGACCATAGAATTTTCACTAAAATAATACAATTTAATATAAAATTTTTAAAAAATTAAAGGTCATATCTCATTCACGAGTAAGCAGAAAAATGTTAATTGCCTGAGAAGAAAAGACATAACTAAATTAAGTAATAAAAAGAATGTGTATAAACATGGACTTTTATTATTATATGATAAATGGCTTAAAATCTATTTTATTTTATCACAGTCACACTTTTTAAAATGTCTTATTTATTCTCAGATGACCTTTCATAAGAAACGAAAATATCTATGGTTATATAAACATTGTGCTAAATAGTTTCATGCTTGGATAACTTTTTTTTCTATTTAAAATTCATTACTTTGTACTCTTAAATGGCAGATACGAACTATCTAAAAACTAGCAGTCATTTAAAATCTTAGTTCTTCCAAAAAGTCAATATATGATGCAAAGTAATTAAAATGAAATAAAACACATGGAGTGGTTCAAAATTGAACTATTTATATATACTCAGATACGAAATAATGACATTACCAGCTAACAGCTTTTCAAATAACATAGTATGATTTGATATAAGAATGATGTGGCTTTGTTCACAAATATATGATGATTCATTTAAAAAAAGTTAACATCTCAGTTGCTTAAGAAAATAAGCATACATTACAAACAAACCTAGAGAGCTCAGCTATGTGTCTCTGCTGCTTTTGGATGGATTTGCTCAAATCTAGGAATTGGCTGGCTGACAAACGGTCTAGGCTGGTGAACAACTGGGGTAACTCAACTCTGTTCTATGTGTTTCTCTTCTCCCTTTCTGGAAAGACTGGGCTTTCTTGAGAATGCCCATCTCATAGCAATGGCAGAAAGTAGGAGCACATGCCGAAATGTGCAAGGCTTTTTTAAAGCTTGTGCTCACATCTTATCTAGCCAATAATTCCTCTGCAAAAGCAGGTCATAAAACCAGGCTGAAGTCGAAATGGGAGGGTGCTACAAAGTTACAAGGCAAATGTGATTGCAAACAAAAATGAAAACTGGTGACTTTAATATACCATACTATATCATAGTCAGCCTACTTTTTATCGATAGAAAGCTGGGAGAAGGAGCAAAGATGATTTAACCCTATAAAGTGCCTCAGGCCCTTTTATCCAGGTTGTTGTCACCTTAGCCAGTATGAGCAGGTTCAAAAACTTTGCAGATATTCTCATTATTTTATTCCACGCCTTGTGGCAAAAATCATCCCCATCATTATTCTTGAGGCATTCTTCTCTGTAGACTTCATCTGTACCTCTTTGATCATGGCAGGCTGCTAGGCAGTCACACCATAAAGAGTTCTGTAGCCCCCTTGGTATAACTGGAGAGTCCACCCAGTAATCAGAACCCTTAACAAAATGACCCACAGGCGTAGCACAGATTTTACGTTCACCATGAGATCTTTGCTTACTTTGAAAACCCTCTACTGTTGTGAAAGACTTGAGGCGTGAGTGAGAAATACTTTCATTTTTCAATCTAGCAAGTTCTGGATCCTCTTTACTTGCTCTAAATAAATGTTACTTAGTAAAATTACCAACCTGTGCAACCATCACTGTAATCCAGTTTTAGAATAATTGTATCATTCCAATTAGATCCCTAAAACATATTTACAGTTAATTCCATTTCCACTCCCAGCCCGAGGTGGCTACTTTTAGTTTATATAGATTTGCCTTTTTAGAACACGTTATATAAATCGAATTATAAAATACATGATCTTCTGTATCTGACTTTTTTTCACTTTAGCAAAATGTTTTTGAGGGTCATCCATGTTGTGTCAGTGAATAACTTTTTAACACACACACGTACACAACACACACACACACACACACACACATACCCTTCGTCTCCTTCATTTTTGGGTGAATTATCAATTCTTGTCTTTTACACATTTTTTCTGTCTTTTTCCTCAAACTTTTAAGAGAGTTTTAAAAAATAGGGTATATTATTCATTTTTAAGTAACATATGACACAAATATTTTAGTTTATCATATTTTTTTTAACTTGCTTATACCTTTTGTTTTGTTTATGGCTTCCTGGTTGTCCCATTTATAAATATTTATTTTTATTGCACTGGCTTTATAGATATAGTTAGGAAACATCTTTCAATACTCAAGTAGTATATAGATCCTCTTGGAGGAAATTTATTGATAACTTTTTCTAATTTTTCTATTGGGATTACTTTGTTAGTTTATGTTGAATGGGATCCATTCTGATAAATGTATTTTCCTAGGAAATTCTTCACTTCATCTTAATATTAAAATTTATTTTCTTAGATTTTAACAGATAATTCTCTTATACTTTATTATTCCATTTCATTGTTGTTGCTGAAAGTTTGTTTCAACTTTCTTAACTCAGTACCAAACTAGTAGATAAACTAGTTAGTTTATTTACTGACTGGATTGAAAATTTTAGTTTAGCTCTTCAAATTATGATACAGGTAACCCTCTATGTGTGACATGAACATGATTAACAATCTCAATGGCTCTTTATACAAAATATAATAACATTTAGGATACATCTAAAATGTAAGATGTTGACAATAAACAAAGAGTCAATAGAAGAAGACTGTTATCCCAAATATTGGGGTGGAAAAAAAAGGATTTTAAAATAATTATTATACATATATTAATGAAAATAATGTGAAAGATTGACAATACAGATGAAAGGAATATGCCTTCCAAGAGGATAGTTGATTGATAACAATAAAAAAAATCAAATTAACATTCAAAATGGAATGAGGAATGACAAATCACCACAACCTGCTTGAGGTTTCACTATGCAGAGAGGCAGGACTGGGCAGCAAAGAGACCTCCCCAGTCAGCTAAAGCAGCAGAGACTCTAGAATTTCTCTAGGATAGTCTCCATTCTGGAAGGAAGATATTCTTGGAGAAGCCTGGTCTGGCAAGTCTTCAGAGCCCGGGGCCTCAGCAATAATCACCTGTGTATCAGTGAATGGATTATTTTGCCCTTAGTATGAGGATGCCCATTGCTATTGTTTTTCCTTGCTATTTTGTCTGTTTTTTGGGGTGAGATGGCTGCATTTCCAATGCAGATGAAGAACATACAAATAATACATTTCTGTTTGGAAGTTACCACTTGTGTGAAATTGAAAATGGGAAATCTCTACTTAAAGAAACATATTTTTCTATTTCTTGGTGATTTCAGCAAACTTAAAATTTGAAAAATGTGTTCTAAAGTCAGGGAAAACTTCAAATGATAGACCAATAGCTCAGTGATAATTTGGTATAAGAATGATTTTTATGCAGCCAAAGAACATGTAACAGTTGTTATATAGTGAGAAGATATAAAGTGAGTTATTAGACTAATATTGATACTTGTAAAACAATTAAGGGAAAACATACTTGGCTAGATGATAAAAAAGAAAAAAACGTTAAATATCAGGCATCAATGGTAGAGCTTGGCAAGTGTATTTGTTTCTATTTCATTGCCCAGATTAAAGAAAAATGATTATCAACAAAATAGTCCATTAAAAACAAAAACAACCAAACTAATTTCTGTAGGAAATCATTGCATATGTAACCAGAAAGGGAAAATTAATAAACTGCCCTTACACACCCAAATTTTTGAAAACTTGGAAAGGATATAAGGGAACCCCTGCATTAGGGGAAGAGCCAAGGTCCAAATTTAAATGTGCAAGAATATTATTAATTCCAGTGCAGGAGATTGTATTCTCTGTGGATAAGAATGTTGTTTAGAAAAATACATTATCGAATAGAATTTCAGAGTATCAGGATGCCATTTCCATACCAAAATTTGAATTGGTCTTTGCTGAAACAGAATTTCCACAACCTGTTGTTTCTGAGATTAACTTGAGAATTTCTAATAAAGTCTCTAGTCAGTTATTTCCATTAGAACAATCAGGAAAGACTGATGGCTCCGGATTGCTATGTATGGGTAAAAATTTCCTGTTAGCATAGTCAATAGCCACTGCATTCCATATCCCTTTTCCTTTGAAATAATCAATAGCATATAGCTATCTAATAGTATCTTGCCCTCTTTTGTCTCTGAAGCAGTATTTGTTAAAGAGTGCATATTGGGTTATCATGAAGTTCTACCTCATCCCTGTTATCCTCGTATTCTGTGGGACTAAAACTATTGTTTGTTGAATTATAGTGTGCTCCTCACTGTCCCCAGTTGGTTGTATCAAATTGTGGCCCACCCCCCTTGTTTATAAGATTCTTTTGCTAAAAGGTCACAACACTATGACACTTGGATAGATGAAAGGCAGAATTTTTTTCTTATTTACAGCTCCAAAGAAAAAGGCTACCTGGCAGGGTCACACAAAGTGTTGCACTCCATAAATGGTAACAGAAGGCCGAAGCCATAGGGGAAGTTTATGTATGACGAGCAAGGTAAATGTAACTAGGTTTCCTGGGCTCCGTGTAGATTGGCTAATTTGAATAGTTTTGGAAGGCCCTGGGGCATATGGTTGTCCATAGCTTTCTGGTACCTGGCCTTTGATCCATTAGGGCTAGTACACAATAAAAGCTTTGTAAAAAATTATTGTCGTTTTGTAAAATATTTTAAAATATATTAGGACATATAATATATACATCACATAATATATTGTGATGCTTCCATTTTTGTTCTTCTTTCTCAAGAATTATTTTTCTGTGGTGCTATTTTGTGGTTCCATATGAATTTTAGGATTGCTTTGACTATTTCTGTAAAAAAGAAATACCATTGAGATTTTGTTAGAAATTGCATTTAATCTGTAGATTGCTTTGGTAATATGGGCATTTTAACAATATTAAGTCTTCTAATTCATGAATAAGGAATATATTTCCATTTATGTGTGTATTCTTTAATTTTTCCATCGAAGTTTTATAGTTTTCAGTGTACAAGTCTTCATCTCTTTAGTTAAGTTTGATTGTATAGATATGGCACCAAAGGCACAGGCAAGAAAAGCACAAATAAACAACTGTCAAACTAAAAAAGCTTTTGCACAAAACAGGAAACAGTCAACAGAATGAAAAGGCAACCTACAGATTGTTAGAAAATATTTGCAAACCATATATTTTATAAGGGATTAATTTCCAAAAAATATAAGAAACTCCCACAACTCACTAGCAAACAAAACAAAACAGACAAAAAAATCCCAATAGCTTGATTAAAAATAAGCTAAAGACTTAAATAAACGTTTCTTTAAAGAAGACATAAAAATGACCAACGAGTACATGAAAAGTGTTAACATCACTAATCATCAGGGATATACAGTTCAAAACTATAATTATTTATCACCTCACACCTGTGGTTATAATAAAAAATGTGAAGTGTAACAAATGTTGGCCAGAATATGGAGAAATGTGAAACCTTGTACATTGTTGATGGGAATGCAAAATGGTGAACCACTATAGAAAACACTGTAGAGATTTTTCTCAAAAAATTAAAAATAGAACTGCCATATGATCCAGCAATCTCACTTCTGAATAAAGGTTGTGTTAAGTGTACTTACCACAGTAATATAATTTTTTTTTATAAAATATGGTGTATTAGACAGGCTTTCCTAAAAAGAAAATAAATTAAAAAAATAAAAACAACCCCCAAAACCTAAAGCATTCTAGGCATTTACTTTGGATAGGAAAAATAAAACATTTAATGCATCAAATTAGGTGCCTTCATCTTTTTTAAAATGTTGGGTGTGTGTATGTCAGGGAAATTGGTACTGGCCTCAGATATCCCAAAATTCAGGAATGCAAGAAAGCCACCTGCAATGGCATCAATTGCCTGAATCCTCAAAACAGGTGATTTACAGGAACTCATTTGGGTGCTGCTGCCAACATCATGTCTGCCAAATGCCTATGCATCTTGCTGCGGCTGCACCCGAAGTTCTGTTTTTCTTCTGACTTCTAAATCTCTCTTTATTGCCTCAAATTGGCTGAACCTAAGCTAGACATCTGCTTGAAAGTGATTCTAGGAGATGAAATGTTTAGGCTTTCCACTGTCATGCAAGGGATCATGTAGGAGAGGGTAAATGAAGTTTAGTTGAAAACAGACACTCCGGTAGAGATGGGTTAATAGTTAAATAAATCTGGAGAAAAATAATTTAAGTATGTTTATGGATGGAGTGGCCCATGAATAATTCATAGTCAATTCAAAATCAGTATAAAACTGTACTGACTTGTAATCCTCCCTTCCAAGAGAGGAGCTATCATCTCCAACTCCTTTATTTCTATACTAGATATGAGTATATTTCCAGAATCCTGGTGTTAAATGAGGAAACTATTCTTCTTTAGTATCCCTTTTCTACCCTTTTATTCAAGGAGAAATCAAATGGTACATCTATGAAAGCATGTGCAAACACATACACACATATAGACATAGACACTAAATGCATCTTTAGCCTTGCAGTGTGAGTGTATGTTACATTTATTTTACCTTCCTATTTATTGCTACTTTTCTAAGGCATGAGCTCTTCAATTACCTAGATTATTAATTATTAACCTAGATAATATTAGGTTATTAAGAAATGTACAATTTCCTAAAGTACTAAGGTTGACAGTTGATATCTCCGAAATTTCACTTTGACACTTGTTTACTGTGAAGGTACATCCTCATTCTTTAAAACACACAGTTTGGCTTGTGATTATCTTTCACATTTTTTTACAGTAATTTCTGTGAAACCATAGATAAATAAAAATCCATGTTACTTTCGAATATGAGTTCTGACGAGAAACCAATCCAGTGCAGACAGTTGGAAATATCAACGTAGTGTTCTGGAATGTGCCAAATGAATGCACGGTATGTCAATGGTTTGAGAAATTTCATTCCAGTGATTTTAATCTTGAAAATGAGCCACATGTTTGACCTGAGACCAAGGTGGATAATGATGAGCTAAAAGCTGTAGTGGAAGTGAATCCATCTCAACCTACACGTGAATTAGCAATAAGGTTTGATGTTACTATTGCAACAATATTGGACTATTTGAAACAAATTGGCAAGGTAAAGAAGCTAGATAGATGGGGGTACTGTATAAATTAAAAGAGAGTCAGAAAAGAAATCTTCTCAAAGCTTGCCTTTCTTTGCTGTCGCAACATAAAGGTGAACCATTTCTACATCGTATTGTCATGTGTGATGATAAATGGATTCTTTTGACAATTGCAAGCTTCCAGCACAATGGTTGATAAAGATGAAGTGCCAAAACACAGTCCAAAACCGAATATTCATCCAAAACAGCTAATAGTGTCAGTTTTGCTGTTATTATCCACTAGACCTTCATGAAATCTGGCCAATCATTTACAGTGGATGTCTACTGCAACCATTGGATGAAATGATGAGGATGCTTGCGATTAAGCAGCCTGAGATTGGTCAACAGAGACAGGCCAATCATCTTGCAAGGCAATGCTCCACCACATGTCGCAAAAACAATGCTGCTCAAAGTACAGAGGTTGGACTTAGAAATTATCTGCCACCCACCATATTCACCAGGTGTTGCATCAACTGGCTACCACTTCTTCTGGGCTTTGATCACTTCCTGCAAGGGAAAATATTCAATTCTTACCAAGCTATGGAAAACTTCTTTCATGATTTCATTGCTGCTCGCTCTCCAGGCTTCTTTGCTGCTGGTATAAACAAACTACCATTAAGATGGCAAAACTGTGTCAATAGTTTAGGTGCATACTTTGATTAATTGTACCACTTCTTGTTTGAGATATAATAAACTACACTTTTGATTCAAAATGGACATTTCATATTTAATACATGGCAAATGCCAGCTTATTGTCATGGCGTCCACCTTACAGAGAATTGTCATAATCATTCTCTTTTAGTAAGTTTCTGTTTCTTGGAAAAACAAGTTTGTTTCTTCTGTCTGAATCTCAAGTTCTTTTCTCTATAATTTCATCACACTCTATATAACCTTTTCTTCTATTACTCACTAGAGTGAACTATCTGCTAAGATAAGGTTCACCTTCTTACATTCCTTCACATGCAATGTCTAGTCTTACCTCTGTGGCCATGTGGCCATGTGTGCTGTTTCACATACTCATATGGAGTATGTCTTTCTCTTTTCAGTGTATGGAAATAACTTTCACATTAGGAAGACTACTCAACAGTTTTTACTTAGCTCTCATTTCACCACACCTTATTTTCTATTATTACTGAATATACCAAACCGCCTTATATAACAAATAGCATTCTATGTGTAGTTTAGTTTTACCTGCCATAAGATTGTAGATATATTGAGTTTAAAGGCCACCTTTAAATCATTTTAACCTCCACAATATCTTTTATTTTGATGAATTTTAGGAAGTATTAAAACATCTATATTATCTTGAAGTCAAAATTTCTGAAAGAAAATCAAATATTTATGTATACACCTTTGATAATTCATAACATGTGTCAAGAATTCTAAGCACATGGCTGATCATTGAGGTCATATGTATGAAAAATATACAAAGGGCTGAAAGTGGGGATGGAGATTACTTATTAACAGCTATGTATTACATTTTGCTGTGTGGATATTTTCCTTTGACTTTCAATGGAAGATTACTCTCAGGAAAAAAAATGGAAAAATATTATCCTTCTAATGCAGAAAATTATCAGATAATTAAAGCTGGAACAGAGAGCATAACTTACATTTGAGAGTCATAATACAACTTCTTTACTTAAGAAGTGAGATACAAGTTATTTATTGATTAAGATAAAAAACGTATCACTGAAAAAATATTGCTAAGCAGCTTAAAGTTTTGAAACTAATGACTAGAAAAGATCTCACCTTTGGCAGAAATAAGTATCTGCTTTATCAGACCAGGCCAGAGAATATAAAATTGTTGATAAATAAATAAAAATCATCAGAATCACTTGTGGTTATTTAAAGAGATCATTTAGTTGTGGAAGCTACTTTTTAGATCTAATTTAAAAGGTTTCCACACAAACTATATGATTTATAGTATCCTTTAAAGAGTTATCTAAAGAGAGAGTTATACACCTAATTGAAATGAACTTGCTTTAGTGAGAAAGAAATACATTTTAAAAATATGGAGTATATCGAGAATTCTGTGTTGTGATTGTATTTCTTTATTAATGTGTATTATACCTTAACTTTGGGGAGGGAACTACATTTTTAAATTATACAGAAAATGAAATATAGCATAAGAGAGAACAGATTGAACCTATACTTTTTTCACAATATATATTTATGTTAATATTTATATCCTAGGACTGGTTGAGAGATTGAATGTCTAGTTTAGATGGAAGGAAAGAGTTCCAAAATATCATTTACTTGTCTTTAGGAAATAGTTCCAAGCATATCTGTGAATAAAATAAGAATAAAAAGTAAATAATTAAATACCACTAAATATAACACTGACATGAGTATACATGCCCATATGATGTATTTTTATTCATGTCCAGCTACTTATAAAGATGACTTCTACATTTCTCAGCATGCAGACATTTTGAGATTTGAGAACTTAAAACAGTCTTTAGGTAACCAGGTTGTCTATTAGAAAACTATCAATATCTTCTAGAATTATCTTTAATTATTTTCGTATAGGTCCTGTTTTTTTAAAAAAAATTATTTTTAACTATTACATAATTACATAACTAGTACATAATAATGGTGTATCTTTATAGGGTACATGTAATATTTTGATACAGGCATACAATGTGAATTAATCAAATCAGGGGATTTAGTGTATCCAACACCACAGGAATTTATCATGTCTTTGTGTTAAGAATATTCCAATTCCACTCTTTTAGTTATTTTAAACTATTAAATTATTGTTTACTATAGTCACTTTGTTGTGTTATCCTTAATGATTTTGGTATAAGTCCTATTTATATATGTTATTATGCTTATATAGCTTTTCATAGCAATGGTGGTTACATAGTATTAACTTGGTTGATTGGAGAATTTATTAAATGTTTCATATATCTATCAATTAGATTATTTCCTTGATTACAATCTGCTTATACAATAGCAATGCTGCCATTTATTTCTGTATATATCTTGTTCTATATGTGCATTTCATGTACACATATACACATATGTGCCTCTGTTGAGGAAGAAAGAGAAAGAAGCAGATGTAAAATGCCAAGCTATGAAAATATTTTCTCAAAAATCAAAGTCAATAGAATAAGGAAAATTTGAATGGATCTCTGGAGCTTTTGCATAGTTGTTCTATGTTAACATATAACTTCTATGTGCTCAGCAACTTCTAATCAATTTCAAATCAATAACTTATCTACTTGACTTCTTTACACATTGGCTATATATTTTTTCCCCTAAGGTAAGAATTTATTCCTTTTATTTTTCTTCTGAGTTGATCATTATTTATGTGGTAATATGGCATTTCTCTGTGTTTGGGATAGGAAAGAAAGAATGTTTGTAGACATACTGAAAAGTTTTTCTAATGGAGATATTCCTTAATTTTGGTATAGTTTAATTTTCTTTGTGTTTATTTGCTTGTTTGATTTTCTTTTTGAATGGGCAGAAGATTAAGTGAATAGGTATTGCAATGAAATTTAGAGTCAATTCCTGGTAATTAAACGTAGTAAAAATTAATCAAATGACATCCTAACATGTTTACCAATATTTGTAAATAAAAAATTCACAGCGATACTAGGTCTACTTTTCCAGTTCTTTCATATTTACTTCCACCTTGTTTTGGTTTAAACAAAGTGTTTAACCAAAAGTGTACCCAACACTTTAGTTGTCTAATTCAAACAATGTAGCATGATAAATAGCTCATATTAAAATTTAACTAAGCCTACTATACATTTTTTTTAAAGAAAGGCTTTTAAAATAGTTTTCTGAACTGGTTAACTCTAAATTGACAGAAAATTATTCAATATTAAGTACTTCCATAACTCAAGGCAAAAAGGAAAGCTGTTATTAGTGACTTCCAAGGAAACTTCTATGTACAGGTCATTAAGAAAGTTGGAGTGCATACATTTCATAGTTGTCCTATTGGAAGTCGCTTAAGTAACTCTGATCTATTATAAACATACATAAGTAACCATGAACAGCAAATTTGTAGGGTGACATAAAATCAGACTTCAAAGAGGTGTCTTAGTTATCCTGAAACACTTAAATGGAAGCTGCTGTTAAATTCAAATTGTTTGTCTGATGGCAAATTCAGAAACAAAAACCAAAGTGAAACTAAATTATGCAAATCCTTGTAAGGTTCACAATTGAAATTTTACAATGATATTTATAGACCACTATTGTTTTCTTCCTTATTTGTGGTGCATTTTAAGCTTATTGAAAATTTTGGAGTTCATCTTAAAATATGTGCTATAATTATATTAACGTACATTTTCTCTTTGTAAATGACTTGATAACATGTTAATGTGAGACCCACTTATGCTACCATATTTAGGTACCTTTTAGAAAAGTCTAATATTATGGCATATTTTAGTCAACTGTGTGTATCAGAGGGATGCTGTACTATACATTGTCCATAAACTTTAATAATCCAATATAAAAATCAGTCTATACTCCACAAGTTTATATTGAACAATAGTAGAAAAAGTACTACTGATTATATATAGAACATTTGAATTAAAACATTTCTTTCAAAACCAAACCAATTAAGAAATATACATAGGAATTTAAAAATTTACTAACTATATGTTGTATTTTGTAGACTTCATAATAGCAACAACTAACCCACAATGATCAATTTTTAAATTTTATTCAAATTTTATTCAAAATCATTCAGAGTATAGTTCATATAATTGGCCATACTTACCTAAAACTGAAGGTAATTCTTTAGGTTACCATATGTATTCCAGTATAGATATTTGATTATAACTAAACATCTAAATGTGATTTAAAATAAAGTTTTATAAAAAATAACTTTTCAGTAAAAATTACGTGTCAGATAAATTTCTAGGTATTGGGATAGAAATGGTGGCAATAATACATGCATCGAATGTTTATTTTTCTAGATATGGAGAGCAAAATTCAGTTTTAGCAATTTTTATTTCAAGATACCCCTAGAGATATATAAAATGTATATGTTAATTATGAGTTGGATGTCGAAAACTCTCAAGATTAAATTCTACTGAGAAAACATTGAGTTACAAATCATATTATATAGATCTGCAGTCCCTAAGCCCCAGGCCACAGACTGGTACCAGTCCTTGGCATGTTAGGAATCCGGCTGCACAGCAGGAGGTGAGTGGAGTGTAAGCAAGCGAAGCTTCATCTGTATGTACAACCACTCCCCATTTCTCGCATCACTGCCTGAGCTCCACCTCCTGTTAGATCAGCAGCTATATTAGATTCTCACAGGAGCAAGAACTCTATTGTAAACTGCACATGTGAGGGATCTAGGTTGCATGTTCCTTATGAGAATTTGTCCAAAACCATCCCCCCACCCCTAGTAATTGGAAAAATTGTCTTCCATGAAACCTGTCCCTGGTGCCAAAAAGGCTGGGGACCACAGACCGATGATTCTTGAAGATGTGCAAGTAGATGAGAATATGGTGGAAAGTATAGTAGAATATGGAAGAGGTTTGGAATCAAAAGCTAAAAATTACCATTACATAGAGATAGGTGCTGCTGATGAGAGTATCTTCAGAATAAAGGATTTTCCAGTAAAATAATATTAATGAATTTGTAAATCACATTATATAAATAACTTGTCATTGAAAAATCTGTGTCAACTTAAATTAAGAAGGAGATTATGAGGCAGAGTGAGGTTGCATTGGAATAAAAAGAAAGTGTAGGTAACAATTATTGTTTACTCTTTCAGGATAATTGTTGTGGAGGGATAGGGAAGGGAGAAGATACAGTAGCTTGAATAAACTGAGTAGTGTAACTGGTTAGGGGAGATGAATCTTCCTTAATATCAAAGAAACTTGAATATTTAACATTGATTGGAAGGGACATATTTTAAGGAAGTGATGGGGAAATATGAAAGAAGAAGCAATCAACAGAGCAAGGTGGGATGGTCTTCCACTAGGACTTTATTACCAATAATAAACTAGCTTAGCACATTGCTTCCTGTATGCACTTAATCTTCTATGTTTTCATATAGTGTTTTGCATTTATATATTCAAAACATGTGAGGCTGTGGCAAATGATTATACAAATTATAGACAATATACATTTTGAGAATAAATTACAATTAATTAAACAAACACATTATACCATAAATATAATTTTTATTGTGACTAGCAGACATTAGAACAAAGTACATATTAAAGTTTATTTCAGTTTCTTATTAAAACCAATATGTAGACAATATTTGAAAAGACTTTTTCATATTTTGTGATCTACTTCTATACTCCCAAGTGACTTTTTTCATAGTTCCATATTCAATTTGTATTTAAAAGGAAAATTAATCCATATGGTTTTGCATTCTTTGTACTTATCTCATCACAATGTTTTGCATGAATTATTTTCTATCTGGAAATGTTCTAAACCTTTTAAAGACCTTTTATTCTATGTTGCACAAAGCTATTTTATCCACAATTTAAGTCAAGGCTGAAAGGACTCAAATTTATTTGCAAATGAAAACTCATAGGGTTAGAATGAATTAGAAACACTTTATATTAGAGTATATGTGAATATGCGTGAAAATTGTTATACCAGAAAACAATTTGGGAATTTTAATTTATTCTGACCTTTCTCTCCCAATATTTAGAGTAATATGATTGTTAACTAGAATTATAAACTTTCTTTGAAAGTAGAGAGATTTTTCTCTCTTCAGGAAAAACATAGATGCTTCTGATTGATAATAATTGGAACTTATTTTTGACAATGCATTTGGTTGCTCAGAATAAAATAGCATTAATTTGTAGACTCAATATAACTTTACTATGTTTTATCTTTTTTCAGAATTTATGAATGCAACATAGCACACTACCTTCTATCACTTTTGCACACTCTTCAGAAATCTTTCCCTTCTCAAATTCTGTACCACTGACTGCCTTTATCATTCTTTTAGAACTTACTATTATCACTGCTAAATTATTAAATGTACATGTTACATATTTGTTCTCTACCCAAATATGTCATAAACTCATTCAAAATAGATACTGTTTTCTACTTCTTTGTTTCCCACAAACTGACTGACAAAGGCCTTTGTATGTGCCTACAATTTGCACGATAAACATATGGCTAATTTTCTATTCTTCTATTTATAGCAAATTATGGAACTTGATATCCAAATTTTACTTAACTATGGTATATTATTTAGAAATAGGGTCTCATACTGTCACCCTGGGTGCAGTGCAGTGGCATGATCAAAGTTCACTGCAGGCTTGAACTCCTGGGCTCAAGTGATCCTCTTACTTCAGCCTCTAGAGTAGCTGAGACTACAGGTACACACCAACATGCTTGGCTAATTAAAAAGAAAAATTGAAAGAGGCAGGATCTCGCTATGCTGCCTAATCTAGTAATCAATCTCCTGGCCACTAGCTTTTCTCCTGCCTCAGCCTCCGAAGGTGCTGGGATTACAGGCATGAGTCACTGCGCCCAGCCTGCAATCCATTATTTATTAATACTTCTCATCTGACCAAAAGATTAAATTTTCCTGAGACACAATATAAATGTGAGTGAAAGGATGATTGAGTCAACAATGCTGTATTTGCACAAAGAACAGTGGAGACTGAAAGTAACCGAAAGTAATTTCAGTTTGGCTCAAGAAACAAGGGCCAGGTTTTAGGAGAAGGTATAAATATTTTTACATCATTGGTTCAAGTTACTCATTTACTTTCCGACCAGTCCCCAGTGATTCATAATCACACATAGATTGCAATTAGACACATACAGATACAAACAAACATACAACAGTGAAAGAAAATTTTCTAGAATTTCTATGACATCATGAGTTCAATCTCATTTCTTGATATTATGGTGGTGAATATCCCTGCTGGTCATGAGTTCAAAGCATCAGCAATAGTATTGGGGCAATGACTTCAATAGAAATGGAACATGAAAATTTTGATACATGCATTAGCTCTGTTGATATCAGTGAACAGCTTATTATAGTCACATGTCAAGGTGGCACGAATATCAGTCAGCTCCTATCAGTGTCATTTCCTTGAAAGTCAAGGAGATCAAGTATTACCACTTTTGGGGGAAATATCAGTACTCTCTGTGTTAAACAATACAAAATCTCAGAGTGGAGTCCATAACTTATCTGCAGCAATATTGGTTATAGCATCATAGCTGCTGTTTGGATGACTGTGGTGACTGAGAATCCCACCAGATAATAGCACAGATACATAAAGGAAAGTGGCCAATACCGTAACGTATCCATAACGAACAATTTTCAGAACAAAAGGTAATATCATCTATTTCAAAATGACTTGAAAGAGGCCAAAACTTTTGAAGAGTAAGTGAGAACAGAACTTCAAAATGTTTGTGGCTCTAAGGAGGCTCTATTTTTCTCTTCAAGCTGCTGAGAACTGAGAAGTACAGAATTATTTTACTTTTGTTCAAGAGGCATTAAACGAAAGGCACAATTTACTAAGCACTATTCTGGGTGTGAGAGACATAGAAATTAGGTCGACTTATGCTCCTTTAATGGTGAAGACAGATGCTTATGAGATTTTTTTAATGTGACATAACATGTACTATTATAATAGGTTAATACAAATATTAGTCTTTGTGAAAGTGATGCATATCTGAGCTTTTAAAGATAAGTAAAAGAAAGGTTAAGAAGTTTACCTAACCAAAGAGAGAAACTGGTAAGAGCTAACATTTATTCAGTGATTTCTTATGGTTAATGTTCTTCTAAGCATTTTACATGGATCATTCATTAAATCCTTAAAACAACTCTATGAGATAGTTCTACCAGTTTTGCTATACCAGTTTTACAGATGGGGAAACCAAATATTAGAATAGCAATTGTCTTGCACAATATTACAAGAGCAGATGGATTGAGAATGCAGGCAGTTTGACCCCAGAGGCAACACTCAGCATTTTGTTAAACACTATGGAGAACTGTGTAAATTCATCTTCTACTTAGCCTAAATATTTTAGTGAGTCATTTAATTTTTTAAGTGGACATGAAACAGTAAGATATATGCTTAAGATCTGAAGGTCTCGTGCAAAGGCATTTTGAGATGATTTAGGTCTAGAGGCTGGGAGACCATTTAGAGCTAACTGCATGTGAACTATGTCAGGATCCAACCTATGACAGGTGCAGCAGTGAGTGGAAAGGGGATGGATTTGAGATGCAGGACTGAAAATTTCCAGGAATTGATGCTTGATCAGGTACAGAAAGGGATGAAGGATGATTGTGTAGATGATATTATTAACAAATTTAACTGAGAGAGGAAATGCAAGCATAACATATTTGGAATGTGAATTGAAAGATGGGATAAAAGTAGATGCTTTCAGTGAGATGAGATTGAAATGTCTGTTGAACATTTATATGGATGTGTACAGTACAATTTAATGTATAAGTCTGATGAAGGAAAAAGGGTTTGTGGGTTATATTTCAATTTCCTTTAGTTCAATTTGACAAACATTATTGAGCAACTAGTATAATCTTGTCGAAGTGTGATAGACAGAAAGACTAATAGGAAACCACTCATTCGCTCAAGGATCTAAACATCTCTGAATGGTAATCATTATATAGGTGGAATATGAATTATATTACCCTAGGAATACATTAGATTGAAAGGAGAAATAAGGCAAAAGAATGAAATGGACTAAGATAAACTAAGATGGAAAAAAGATTAGAAAGAATATTGAGAAAATGTCATTTATGAATGAAATGGCAGTAGAATTTCAAGAAGAGGAAAGCTCAACGATGACCTAAATGTTTATATGCAGCACATTTTAAAAACATTTCTATCTTGGTTGTTCTTCTTTTGCAGTATTTACTTGCAATGTGAGAATAACTCTATTCACTCAACACCACACACTGAATACACACAGAAAATAATATTATTACTTCGGCTCCATCAGTTGGTTGTGTTTATATTCTCCCTGCTTACAATGGAAAGAGATCAGAGCAAATCCTGACTTGTAGCAAAAGTATGACTTCAGACTTTGCCAAAAGCACATCAAGGAATGTAATCTTATCTCAGTTGTGATTTAATTTCTTAGAGTCAAAAGAGTTTAAGATAAGCATATACAAAAGGCAATATTTTGTGCAGAAATATAATTAATTACAAAGGTTTCTATCTAATTACAACTCTCATATTTACTCTAACATACTAATGAGGAAGAATAAGGAGTTCAGGTTATTACAGGATATATGAATAGACAGAAGGTAAACATTGTGTGCACTTCACTTATGGAATTGCTAGGCATTTACAGAACCGAAACCTAAAAAAGAGTAAGATGACATAAACTGAAAAAAATTCAAATACCAAGACCATTAGATATCTTTTCTGCAAATTGCACAAAGAGGCATTCCTGCTTCTGTTTTCTGACAACCTGCTCTTTTACAGGTACAAAGTAGCATGCAGCAGGTACTAAGTCAGTGAAAAGTATCATTCCATCTCAAAGCCCATTCTGTGAGGTTAGCCAATTTTTCCTTCTAATTCAATGTTTACATAAACTGCATCAAGAACTGAATCATTAATTACTTATTATTTATTTACTTTATATTTTTCCTTGGAAAAGATTGCATATAACATTTTTAAAAACTTATTTTTGGTCCACATTTGTATCATTTATTCACTTCTAATAAAAATTTGAATCACTGGAATTGAGAAGACATTATAGTTCTACCATTGGCTTCATATGACTTACAACTTACTGTAAATACTATTTATAGTATTGTTTATATGAACAAACATAGTGGCATTAAGAACTGGAATTATTTTAAAGGCCTGGTATCCTAGTAGGCTCAGAAATGCATTCCAAAAATAAACTATGTTTCTGAAAACATAATATAATTTGTAGTACTAGTAATAATAATAACAAATGGAAATTATCAATTGTAAGGTCAGATTGGGAAGTCGTAAATATAGTTTTAGACATAATTTAGGCCCATTAATTTGTAATTATAGATTTAATGATATTATTTTAATTTGCTTTAGTATCCTTTAAAATTAATTTCAGTAGCCAGAAAAAAAATAATATTTAGTATGATAATTGTTTTAAGTAATTTTATATCATTTTGGGTGAAAAAATTCAGCATCAGAAGTAGTTTTCAAATACAAGTTCAATTTAAGTGATATAAATACATTTTATATTATATCTGTTATGTTTGAAAAGTTGAAATAAGTGAATTCTATAAACTAAATGGATACTCACCTGCCATTATACATAGAAATAATCTTCTCTATCCAAATGACATTTAAACACACAAACACTTCAAAATATTGGTATGGAATGGAGACGAGGAAGGGATTAATAAAATTATTCATTTGAGTTGGAACTTGAAAGATAAACCAAATTTAAATGTCCAGAAAAAATAAATAGAATGCAATCCAGATTTCAGAAAACACACAAAGAAAGACATAATGCTGTAAAAATTCATCAAAAGTACAGGATATGACCAGTAACACTTGAACATTTGGTTTAGATTGGACATAGCATGCATGATTTTTTTTTTCCTTTTTTGTTTTTTGAGATAAGGTCTCACTACATTGCCCAGGCTGGCTTTGAATTTCTGGGTTCAAGTGATATTCCCATTTCAGTCTCCCAAGTAGCTGGCATTACAGGTGCACGCCACCATGCCTGGCTATTGTGCATGCTTAGAGAGAAGAAAAATTCCAGATATAGTACTTGTTTGAAGGTTCCATGATTAATAATATATATTAGAAGAAAAGACAGAAAAGGGCAAAGATATTGGCTAGGCAAAGATGTTGACTTACATTATTTAATTTTAAGCAAATTACCTGAGCCAAGGAGTAAAGTATTAATAAATTAACATCATGACTGACTTTTAAAAAGTGCAAAATGGCAGAATTATATAATTTCATGCTTCTAAGCAAAAGGCATCCCTTCCTCCTAACCCTATGTATTAATATTTAACATTATTGTGAAATAGAGAGTATGTATACAAAAGTATTCTGTGTAATGCAACAGTACAGAATTGTACAATATTTATGTTAGCAAAAATAGAATCATTTGTTGTACCCATTTCAATGGAAATAAAGTATGCAAATATAATTTCAGACTGGTCTTTGAAAATCTGGGTAGATGATGGAAAACTGCATTGACTCATCTGTGAGATACAAAAATCCAAATTGTATAAAGAAGATTTTTTATATACTTTTAAAATAGCTTAATTTGTGTTAGGCCAGTGACGACAAATGGTCCTCCTTTTTTAGACTACCTATCCACTGTTGATGGCAAAGCCTAATGTTGAAAATAACTTTAGCACAGAGTCTGAGTTCTTAGATTATAGAGGTAAACTGTGAAGTCTCAAATACTGGCTCCATCATTAATCATTATATTCCTTGGGCAATATCATTAAATTTGAAGGCTCAGTTTACTCACATAAAATCTAGCAAACTAGATTTTGGTTGCATCTCATATGTAACCATTTTCTATTTATATATCTGATAGATTATAATACCCCAAAAGTCAAGTAATACTATTTGCTTTTATTCACTGATATATCTTGAGCATCTAAAACATTGTCTTACATAAAGTAGGCCTCAAATATATATTTGGTAAATAAGTATATATTAGAATATAGTTGAAATATTTTGAGATTTGATATAAAATTTGTTTCTTTGAAAAAGAATTTTGATTCCCTGTAAAGGCTAGATATGATATGGTTACACTTAGATATAGGAGAAAGAAGCTGCAATCTAGACTTACATTATTGAAAAGAATTTAATGTATTTTCATAAGGATAAAAAGAAGAGGCAGATCTTTGAGATAATGAAAAAATAAAATCTATAAGAATTGGAAAAAATAGAATATCAGAGATCTAGGGGTCTAGGAAAAACCTGCCTGTCACCCATCACCCCCTGACTCTCCTCCTCTGGCCTCATCTCTTCATGTGCAGGCAAAACACACCTATGGGTTAAGATGCGGATCATTTAGTTATTAGTGATGTAACCAACATTGATGTTGCCCAAAAAAAGGAGTAACTTCAAGGAAGTACGAGTAAGTTCACTTGGGGCAGAAGTTTGCAATATTTCTATGTCTATATCATATATAGATATTTAAAAAAAAATGCAAAAAGAAATACGGAGCTGAGTAAAGAGTTGAATGACAGACATATTGAATTAGGAATTATCATCAAGATAAGAGATTGCCAAAGTTTTCTGAAAAGACCAAGATAGTAAATATTTCGACTCTGTATGCCATTTTGATCTCTGTTATGACTACTCAACTTTGCCACTGCAGCACAAAAGTAGCTACAGGTAAGGCATAAGAAAGGAGTTTGGTGGCTGTGTTCCAATAAAACTTTATTTATAAAAACCAGTGATGGGTTGGATTTTGCCCATGGGTGAAGTTGCTCTATTTAGCAAATAAAATCACAGCCAGCCAACTGAATATAAATATCATAAAATAATTGTTAAAAAATATATGTATGTCCCAAATATTACATGGAATGTATTTATACTAAGAAAAAGTGTTGTTTATCTGAAATTCAAATTTTGCTGGGCCTTGTGTATTTTATCAAGCAACTGTATGCATGGGCCACAGTTTGCCTATCCCTCATTTGGATACCTGAAATTAGGAAAATGACTAGGCTTAACCATGAAGAAATTGTACAGTAAAAGAGGAAAGGACCAAATGTGGGTCTATGAAGACTATCTATTAAAGGCACTATTATAAGAAGAAGATACAAGAGGATAAGGAATTGTGTCAGAGTGTAGCAGATGGGAGTTGAAGAAAATATGTGTACATGTATTTATTATATGTGTATAAAATATTTTACTCTGGGTAATTTAAATATATGAAATTAAACATTCACCAGAAACAAAGTAGAAAAAAAATCTGTTTAGCTCTAGAAATATATTTTCTAAGAGAATAAATATTCAGTACATTATTTTATGCCTCCAGAATATCACATTGGCTTTCATACACTAAAACACCTACAATAATTTTAACATTTTTCTTAGTGCCTTCAAGTAGTTGATGATTAAGTCAAATTTTAAAAATGGAGAGTATAAGTAATAATTTTAACTTCAATATATGAAGCATCCTGTGAATGTGCTCCAGAAAAATATATAGTGTACACCTGTTTCAACTATCCAAAAATATTTAAAATTAACTTTTCCAATTTTAAACATAGCAATTATGAGAGGTAGTATTTTAGAATAAATTGATTTCTCAAATTCTAGGAGAGGCTTGGGTTCTTCATTAGCACTGGAAATCTGGAGTGGTAGAAAATGTTCACTCTACCATTTAACAGATCTATGTAAAAGAGTTTCTTCCCTTATACTGAGAAATTATTTGTTACATCCAATTACACCTGAATATAGAACATCCACAGTAGTATGTTTCATAATAGAATTGGCTTTCTGCCTAGAAGGCTATGATTAAATGTTAATTAATATAATTATTTGAGAGTCCACCTTCTGGCCAAAAAATTTAGTTGTGATTTTTTGTGCTCACCATAAATTTTAGTCTTTGATGAAGCTTATATTTTGATTTTCAACTGCTCTATCCATTGGTCTTCTCTCTCAAGTAGTTCAGGACTCATATCAAAAAAGATGTTTATGAAACATCTTCTGATTTTAACACAAGAGACTATGCTAAGTCTTTTACGTATTTAACTAATTTAATAATTAAAATGGTTAAGTTTCATAGTAAGTATTGCTTTATCAGTTTTACAAATGAGACTTTAGTTAATATATTCCATTGCACTATTGCGGTGCATTTTAAAATACAACAAAATTAGTTCAAACTTTTACATGATATCTGAAAAATACATATTTATAGAAATATACTCATTTAAACATAGATTACAACAATAAAAAAATGGGTGGCCAGAGGAAATTTACTTATAAATAGAGGTTTTATTTTTAAATTCTTCACACTTATAGCACCCAAGATATGCATTTCATTTTTGAATTTTCTTTCCTGTTTGATTATTTCTCATTGTTTCCTTCAGAAAGAATTTATTAATAGAATGATAACTACATTCTGGGAACCAAAAATATAGAAATACAGAATTACCTTCAAAAAGTTCATAGAAAGAGAGATGAGCTAATTATTGACAATCATGGTATTTATTGGAGAACAGAGGAAGTGTGAAGGGATAGACACGCCTGTCATAAAATGACGTATGGGTAAAGTCTGGAAAGGAGATGTGAAGTTAATCAGGGTTGCAGGAAAATCAAGACAGTATATACAAGATCAAAGAAAAAACATGATCTAAATAATTGCTTCGTTGGTTGTGATGCTTGGAAAAATATCAGATATGAATGGATTATAATTCTTAAGTTGATATCTCTCTTCTTTTCTTTAAAATTTCAGAATATTATGGGGTATAGATATTTTCATTACATGGATTGCTTTTGTATTACTTAAGTCAAAGTTATAAGTATGTCCCTCACCTAGATAGTGTACATTGTATCCAATAAGTGTGATTTCACCCATCCTCCCCCTCCTCCCTGCTTGATTTCCCTTGAGTTTTACTTCCATCTGTGCACATAAGCATTCATTGGTTAGTTCCAATTTAATAGTTAGTATGTATGTTGTTTGTTTCTACAATCTTGTAATATTTCCCTTAAGAGAATGGTCTCCAGTTCCATCCAGATTATTACAAAAGGGGTTAGTTCATCATATTTTTATGGCTAAGTAGTACTCCATGCTATACATATACCATATTTTATTAATCCACTCATGAATTGATGGGCACCAGGGTTGATTCCACAGCTTTGCAATTGTGAATTGTGCTGCTGTAAACATTCCAGTGCAACTGTTATTTTGATAAAATGACTTCTCTTCCTTTGGGTATACATCCAGTAGTGGGATTGCTGGATCAAATGGTAGTTCTACTTTTATCTTTGAGGAACATCCTTACTATTTTCCATAGAGGTTATAATAGTTTGCAGTCCCACCAATAGTGTATAAGTGTTCCTTTCTCTCTACATCCATGCCAGCATCTATTGCTTTGGGACTTTTTGATAAAAGCCAATCTCACTGGGGTTAGGTAATATCTCATTGTGGTTTTGGTTTACATTTCCCTGACGATTAGTGATCTTGTTCTATAGTTTTGGCTTTAGAACAATATAAATGGTTTGTATTAATATAATTACAATGGGAAAGACAAAGCTGAAAACAAAACAACCTGAAACAAATGTACTTAACCTTACATCATTGTGGTGCCATAGTGTGTGAACAAATGTGAACCTGAAAGAGCCAGCTGATCTTTAAAGGTGCCTGCCTAGGCCTGGGTTTAAAATAGAGCCAAGAGCAAATTACTCTACTTACCAGGTGATCATTCTCTATCATTTTTCCTTAGCAGTTAGGTTATGCATATGTTGCTATGTTTAATTTGTTACATTTAATAACCCTGAGAAATATAAGAGAAGTAATATTGACCCTGTTTTACCAAAGTTAAACATCTGAATTTTATGTTATTTAAAAAAAAAATACATGAGAAAATGACAAAAAGGGCTCAGATAAATCCTAAAAGTAAACTACAAATATTATGAAGGACATAGTAAAGAAGGTATCCAGAATTGTAAGAGAAAAATTATATTTCACTCTTATTCTTTCAACCAATGAAGACACGATGTAAGTACTAAACATAGAGAAAGGGTAATATTTTAGCATTAAGATTAATTTTATGAGAGAATAAGGAGGCATGAATGGGCATATTTATTCAAATGAAAAGTCACTGAAAGAGATAATGCAAATTTAATGTGATTTAATATAATAATGTCTACTTTGAAAGAGGTAAAATTGCTTTCTGTGCAGACTCAGCCATCTATAGAATACTTTATCCATTTTAGATACCTAAATTGGAAATTAACTCAAGAAAATGGACAAATGACAAGGTTAATAAAAACTTCGGAATCAATGTTATCTGAAGAATGAGAAAGGGGTCAGAAAGTTAATATTTGGACTAAGAAGGTGAATTTTCTGCAAATATCTGAGTAATCTTTATGTAGGAAAGAGTAGATTAAAAAAAAAAGACATTTCCTTTTTATACAGAGGGCAAAATTAAGATGACTTGTAGGAAGGTATATAAAAACTTATTATGAGAATTCTAGAATGAAAGTTAACCAAAAATAAAATGTATAACATGACAGAATAATGAGCTTTCTTTTAGTCAAAAATGTGCAAAAGAGGCTAATTCATAATCTATAGTCTTATAGAGAAGACTGATTAATTTTGAAAATTCATGTATGATTTGAAAAATTTTATATTAAGAATGCATAGATAAAAATCAAAAGACTTGCATAAAACTCATTAATTTATGTTTTCTTTGCTGCATGTTTCTATTTATCTTGATTAAACACCTCAAGGTCAGGGTTAGTATGTTTGTTACTGTCACTGATTATTCAAAATGCTAGATACAGAGTTTAAATTATTTTAATATATATTAAATTCATTTGCACTGACCTTAATGGAACATTTAATAAAAAGCATACACTCACGATTTAGAAAAAAAGTAATATATTTATGTGCTTTACATTTATGTAATATTTTCAGAAAAAAATGAGATAACTACTTGGAACATGAAAAGCAAAGTGATGCAGTATGATTTCCCCATCCATGAATAAATGGAAATATTACTTTGGACAGTTTGTAATTAAAATCTTTTGGTATAAAAAACCAAACTGATGACTCAAGTAAAGAAGAGTAAGCTGGAAGCTGACACTATGGAGACAAGGACATAAAGACTGAGAGTAAGAGTTCTGAACACAACTAAGGACAACAGATTCTTCCCTGGGCCTGTGTTAGTCATAAAGATAACTGAAACACTTCATAAACATGAGGTCTCTAAAAATGCAGTACCATCCTTATAATAGGAAATAAAATTTTCCCTGCTCCATGGGTCTGGTGAGGCACAATGGAGGTGTACCATGGCCACAGAGCTCTGAGGGAAAAATAAATTCCCTTGTGAGGAGTCAAAATCTCAAACAAGTGTAGGAGGTAGTGAATCAAAATTTATTCCACTTACACATGTAGGAATCCAAAAGATGAGAAATTAACATAATGTGTCCAATGCTGTTAAACTCTCCTGCGTGAGCAAAAAGAAAATTTAAATCTCCTCTACACAAAAATCAGGTGACTTCCATCAAAACAAACAAACAATCAAACAAATCCATTTTAAATGAGCTTACGATAAAAAAAAGACCAAAACCAAAACAAAACAAAAGACCATTGTGATGAAACAAATTACAGACATAACACAGAAAAACCTCTTTTAAAGAAATGCAAAACAAGAATAGTCTGAAAATAGCATAAGTGCATGCATTTTGAAATTATAAAATAATTTCTTCAATTGACAAAGATTTAAGCGGAATGTATTGTAAAGAACATCTCTTAAAATATGGGGACATCATCTCATGTGGTAATTAGTGTGAACATTTTGGTGTCCCTGTATATTGCAAAATAGTTTTATCTATAATAAGTGATATATAATAAAGTTACATTTTAATTTTCAAGGTATTTTACCTGGCTATAATGAATTATGAGCCATCTCCTTATCAGCTCTCTTATCAAAAATGAAATCCAATATACCATAGTCTTTTGATCTTTATTAAAAATACCTCATTTATAAACTTTAACAATTTTAAATAACTGGAAAAGAAAAATTATGCAATAAATGTAACTGTAATCTAATTTCAATACAACGTCTGTTTAAAAAATTCTTATCGAATTGTTTATTCATTCTTCCTAATAAATTCTATAAATACTGCTTGCCCCTAATATGTGCACAGCATTACCCTAGGACTCCGATGAAATAAAGGGTGAGTAAAAATGTATGTGATATAAAAGAACTTACCATCTAGTAGGAGAGATGAGGCATATGCACAAATAAACACTAAAAAGATAGAGTGTGATCAACATTCTTGATTGATTTGAGAAAGAATAAGTTAAGGTTTCTTGTGATATTGTATGTAAATTGTCTGCCCTAGTCTGCTTGAGCTGCTATAATAGAATGTCTTGAAGTAATTTAACAACACATATTTATTTCTTAAAATTCCGAAATTCGGAGTGTCTGAGATCAAGGTGCTGGCCAATTTGGTTCCCAGTTGGTGCTCCCTTTATGGCTCGCAAAAGGTTTTCTTCTCGCAGTATCCTCAGATGACAGAGAGAGAGAGAGAGAGAGAGAGAGAGAGAGAGAGAGAGAGAGAGAGAGAGAGAGAGAGAGAGAGAAAGAGAGAGAGAAATTATTTCTGTTATTTCTCCTCCTGCAGGGATCCTAATCCCATTCATGAGGGCTCCACCATCACGACCTCATTATCTCCCTAAATCCCCACCACCAAATATCATAATATTGGGGATTAGTGCTTCAATACAAATTTTGTGAGGACACAAAACATTGTCTTCCAACTGTATATAGAATTTTG
>RJWJ010015236.1:0-36536 GCA_004363605.1 Indri indri | reverse complement strand
GGGCGCGGTGGCTCACGCCTGTAATCCTAGCACTCTGGGAGGCCGAGGCGGGCGGATCGTTCTGAGCTCAGGAGTTCGAGACCAGCCTGAGCAAGAGCGAGACCCCGTCTCTACCAAAAATAGAAAGAAATTAATTGGACAGCTAAAAAATATATAGAAAAAAAATTAGCCGGGCATGGTGGCGCATGCCTGTAGTCCCAGCTACTCAGGAGGCTGAGACAGTAGGATTGCTTGAGCCCAGGAGTTTGAGGTTGCTGTGAGCTAGGCTGACGCCATGGCACTCGCCCCAGGCGAGAGTGAGACTCTGTCTCAAAAAAAAAAAAAAAAAACAAACCCTGCCCTAAGAGTGCTTGTAGCAGAGTGAGATGGTGATAATCGCTAGGAAAAAAAGGGGCTGGGGAGTGCTTTAGTAGGAAAGGGTTAAATTTTAAATAAAGTGGCCAGCAGAGGTCTCCCTGAGAAAATAACATTTCACCAGAAACCTGATAGAGGTGAAGGAGCAAGTCATGTAGTTACCTGGAGAAAGAACATTCTAGGCGCTAGAGCAGCAGTACAGAAGCCCTGAGACCTGTCGACTAATACATTTGCACTTTGAACTCTAGTTTTAATCAAACAGCTCAGAACAAACATTACTGATTATGTTGAAGATAAACTCACAGTATCTTGTAATTTAGAAAACAACTCAAAATAATATACAGGACACACTGATAATAAAGCTGCCTTCCTGAAAATACCAGGATTTCCAGCTTCTGATATTTTCTCAGTTCTAAGGCATGCTTTCTTTTCACATTTGCAAGTTGGAAAGCACCTTGTGGTTAATAAGTACGTTTAATGCAGTGTTTTCTTTTTTATAAAAAAACATAAAATTAATGGCTTGTCTTAAGAGTTTAGTCTTAGAATCAAGGAGAGAGACCATTGTATGCACATTCACAGGAGTTTTGCATCATTGCTAAGAATTGTGGGGTAGCTATACTTCTTAAAATACTGAATTGGAATCCTTGGGAAATTCTAGCTAATATGATTATTTTAGTTTATGAATACCAAATTTTAGTAATCCTTAAAAAGCTTTAAGTGGCCCTTAGTTGTATGTTAAATTAAAGCTATGAGATTTAGTGTCACTTGCTCATAAAAAGCAAAGGACTTTCATTTCTACATCAGTTTGCAACGTAACAAGAAGGACTTTGTTTACCCATCATTGGCCCATACTCAGTACTTAAGAATTGCTAGAAGGGAGGAACAGGAGAAATATTAAGATCATAGAATCTAGTGACTAAATATCTGGGAAGAGTAAAAGGGAGGAGTTAAGGATACTCAGGTTTCTGGTTTGGGTGACTGCACGGAATTCATAGTTTAAAACCTGTGCTCTGTGTGTTTGTTTACCCTTGCTCTAGCTAAGATGGTCTCTTTACTCTGGTCTATACCTTTGACTTGTGCTACTCCCTGCTATGCCTGAAATGCCCTCCTCTCTGTTTATTTAAATGCTACTCCTCCTTTAGTACCCAGCTCAAACCCTTGTCTTCCACTAGGAAGTCTTTTTTATCCGCCTCGACATTGACCCAAATAAAGAGATGACAATCAGAGGTCAGGATTCACTTTGGTTGTTCCCCCTTAGCCCTTTTTCTACCGCAACATTTCATAGCCCTAATGGTGAGTGTGTGAAGCTTGTCTTGTGTATTTAAGAACAGATGGGACCTAGTTTACTACCATCCTTGGCCTTGCTTGAGTCAGATATCCTTAAGTCCAAAGAGCAATAAGATAACCAATAGTCATCTTTGAATTCTCCTATCCTGTAGTGGCATGAATGACCAAGGAAACACTCTACATGTCTTCACTTGTGTGACCAGGCTGTCCTCTGGAAAATAAAATTTCAATCTTCCAGTGGGAAAAACATTTTGAATTGTTATTTCCAGCAATGGTGATAGGTTGCACTCAAGTGTCTAGTCTTTCAACCAAGAGCATGTATTTATAAATTGTTTGCAGAGCTAAGGGTTTCATCCCCAGTTTTGAAACACAGGATTTTTCCCCAGGTCTGAAGTTATTTGCACATGTTAGGATCAAACCAGCAAAGTTGGCTTCATTAGGACTATATGCTAACCCACTGAACTTTCAATAACGTATGATTTTCCTCTAATAGGTCTCAACCATGAGATAGCAATTGATGTCGCATTCCTACCCATGTATTCTCCAGAAGATGTCCGAACATCTCAAATAGACACACTGTTAACCTGCATGAATTACAGCTGTGTATATCCACAGGACTTAACTGGCAATGACCAATCGCAAGGTCCAAGAGCACTTGCCGGTAAGACAATCTCAGTATTCTTTTCACTCAGAAAAAAAGTAATATTATAAGCAGTCCTAACCTTAAGATTTTATTACATAAATAGTTCTAGCCTTAAAATTTAATGTAGTTTTAATTCAAGGGTTATTTGGTGAATGAACCCCAAGACTTATAAATTGGAATGTCTTTTAAATAAATTGAATAACTTGTTTCTGCTCCATCCAGCTATTAAGAATATTCTCCTATAATACAATTCCAAATGTGATTATTTCATCAGACCTAAGTGGTGTGCACATGGAGCAGTACAAATTCTACTCTTTTCTCCTTTTAACTCAAGCGAAACAATTTGTCATTTCACCTTATAATTGCCTGAAGTCATAATACCTCCAGTGCAATTGTTTTCTCTTATATAAATGTTTAGTTATTCAAGTGCTATGCAATAAATTCCTTTAGGACAGCTAGGAGTGTATGTAATCCCAATAGTGAAACTCTTCAACCAGCTAATTGTTTAGGCTGTTGCATAATACACTGAACTTTAAATTATTTCTGTATATCTATAAAATTATGTGTCCAATTATAATTATCCTATTTACTTTCTGTTGTTATTTCTAATTCCTAAGCATGTGGTAAAGTTTCTAGCAATTGTCATTGAGCTTATCAGGATATTATGTTTTAAAAGAGCTGTTAAGAAAGGCTTTATTATCCTGGGATTTTGTGGTAGGTCTTTCTAAGCTGATGAACCCCTTGAGTGTATGTTGTTTTTAAATGAGTGTTATAAGCTATGCCTGATGATAAAGTAACTTTTGGCAGTAATGGTTGCTGCTGAACTTGAGTATCTAATTTTATAAGAGGTGAGGATTTTTAATTTTTCCCACAGTCCATTATAGAGATGATGTATTAGTTGACTTGCAGTATTACTTCCTACATTGCAGCTCCTTAGACTTTCGGTAATTTCAAATTTCTTATTTAGTGCCCTAACATATAGTTTAAATATTTGTGTACTCACGTATGCTCTTATTTCATATAATATCCACTTCTGTCACATGTCTTCTGCTATATGTATATGCTATTATTAATATAAACTATCAGGTCAGAGTTCTCAGCTATCTGCTTGTTACTAGTGCCAGTATTCTTCCAGTAGTCACTAACATGGTTGCATGAAAAATACCTGGTATTCTGTCAGAGAAGTTACTGTTTGGGACATGAAAGACAAGAATCACTAGGGAAGAAAAATGAATTGGTAATCAAAGGCAAAGTGATTAATTTTGAGTGGAATACCATGTTTTTCATGACATAGCATTCATAATAATAATAGTATCCATTTAACTCTGTGCCTGTCCATTTTACATAAGTTACAACTAATCCTAATAGAAACCTTGCAAGGTGAACATTGTTATCCCCTATTTATAGATAACTAGACTGAATATCAGAGAGATTCACTAGCATGAGTAACACAGCTAGAATTTGAAACCAGATCTGATTCCACATTTTTCCATTCCTTTCATGGTTCTAAATTGAAAGATAAAAATAGTTATATAGAGATATAATACAGTGGCTCATAGTAGAACACTGGTGTCATCTTTCAAACATTTTTTATAAACTAGCTTCTTTTTTATTACAAAAACTATACATGTTAACAATTTAAAAATTCAAACAGTACAGAAAGGTACCAGGTAAAAGTGAAAGTTCCCCTCTTTGCCTTCCCAGATCCACTGCATTCCGACATCCCACTCACCTACTCTTTGGAAATAACCAGTATTCTTTGAATCCTTCGAGAAATTACTTTTGCATACAACAGTATATATTCATTCTCTCTCTCTCTCTCTCTCTCTCTCTCTCTAACTAATATACACAAATGGAATTGGGAAACATATGATTCCATAACCAGCATTTTCCCTTTGACAGTATATCTTGGATATATTTCATATTAGTATATATAGAGCTACCTCATTTTTGTAATAACTACAAACTATTCCGCTGGGTGAATATACCAAAATGTATTTAACCTATTCTCTACTGATGGACATTTAGATTGTTTCCAGTTGTTTTTCCTATTAGCAAACAGTACTGCAGTGAATATACTTACGTGTATGTATATATATAAAATCTATGTACATGCATACAAATATATCTATAAGATGAATTCCTAGAAGATAAGTCACTGACTCAAAATCCATGTACATTTAAAATTTTGGTAAATAATGTCCAATTGTTCTCCAAAAATGTTATACTTAGTTCACACTTGAACCAAAAGCAAGAGTGCCACTTTACTCACACCCTAGTAAACACTAGATATGATAGGCAAAAACCAGTATGTCATTATTTCAATTTACATTTCTTGTTTCTGAGCTTGCAAATCTTCATACGTTTGTTGGCCATTTATATTTTTTTCCTTCTGTAACTTTCTAGAACTTTCTATGCTAGTTTTATTTTTTTCACTTTTAGTGTCTTTTTTTCTTATTAATTTGTACGTTCTCTTTGGATATTAAAGAAATTAACCCTTTATCAGGTGTTACAAATACTTTTACCAAGTTTGACATTTATTCAATGGGAGGTTTGTTTTAGTATTTTATTAATAAGTAATTGTATTTGTATACATTCAAGTGTATCAGCTTTTTATTTTGTGGCTGCTGGTTTTATGTCATACTCAGAAAGGCATCACTCAATTCAAAACTACTTTTTTAAATTCTCAATGTCTTTTTCTGGTACTTTTATAGCTTCATTATATTTACTCATATTTTTATCACGATAAAATATATATAACAAAATTTACTATTTTAACCATTTTTAAGTGTACTATTCAGTGACATTAAGTACATTCACAATGTTGTGCAACCATCACCACTATCCATTTCCAGAGTGTTTTCATCATCCCAAACAGAAACTCTGTACCCATTAAACAGTAACTCCCCCTTCCCCCTCTCCCCAGCCACTGGTAACTGCTGTTCCACTTTCAGTCTCTATGAATTTGCCTATGTTAGTATTTCATGAAAATGGAATAATACACTATTTGTCCTTTTATGTCTGGCTTATTTCACTTAGCATAACATTTTCAAGGTTCAGCCATGTTGTAATATAATCAGAATTTCATTCCTTTTTATTACTGAATAATATTCCATTGTGTGTATATGCCACATTTTGTTTATCCATTCATCTGTTAATGGACCATTTGGGTTGTTTCCATGTTTTAACTATTGTGAATAATTCTGCTATGAACATTGGTGTATTAGTATCTGCTTTGAGTCCCTGCTTTCGCTTCTTTTGGATACATACCTAGGAGTGGAATTGCTGGATCATATGGTAATTCTGTGTTTAACTTTTTGAGGAAATCACAAACTTCCACAGCAGTTGCGCTATTTTTTTTTTTTTTTTTTTTTACATTTCTACCAGCAATGCATGAGAATTGCAGTTTCTCCACATCCTTACCAACACTTTTTTCTGTTGGTTTTTATAACAGCCATCCTAATGGATATAAAGTGGTATTTCACTGTGGTTTTGATTTACATTTCCCTAATTTCTAATGATGTTGAGCATCTTTTCATGTGCTTGTTGTCCCTTTGTATATTTTCTTTGGAAAAATGTCTATTCAAGTCCTTTGCCCATTTTTTAATTAGATTTGAGTTTTGGGGGGAGGGTTGTTTTGTTTTTTCAAGACAGCGGCATCTGGCTGTAGCACAGGCTGGAGGCAGTGGCACCATCATAGCTCACTGCAGCCTCGAACTACTGGGTTCCAGTCATCCTCCTTCCTCAGCCTCCTGAGCAGCTGGGACTATAGGTGCACACAACTACACCTAGCTAGTTTCTTTGTTTTTTGTAGAGATGGGGTTTTGCTTTGTTGGACAGGCTGGTCTCTAACTCCTGGCCTCAAGTGATCCTTCCACCTTGGCCTCCAAAAGTGCTGGTATTACAGGTGTGAGCCACCACACCCGGCCTAAGATTTTGGGGGCATTTTGGTGTTCGTATGTCTTCATTTTCCAACTTAAAATTTTTATCCATTTGGATTTTTTGTGTAGAGAGTAAGATAAGTATACATTTTATATTTTTTTCCAAATGATTAGCCATTTACCCCAAATCATTTATTGAATAATGCTTGCTGATATGATGTCCTACTTGGTGTCATCTTTAATTATAAAGTACAAGGATATCTATTCTTTTCACCTTCTTGAAAGCATTACCATTGATACATATCTCAGAAGTATAGCATAATGTGGAAGTGTTTTAACACATTTAAGAAAATAATTTTATTATTCTCTAGGTAGTCAGAGTTTCCCGTATTATTTTCAAAGACAGGAATACCACACTGTTTTACAAGATGGGTTGGTCTATGCTGCAGTTACAAAGCAACTCTAAAGTCACAATGACTTAATAAAAGTTTATTTCTTGCTCAAGTCTAATGCAGTCAGTCATCAGTTCTCTTCCCAGCAGTGATTCAGGAATCCAGCCTGCTTCCATCTTGTTGTTGCCCTAGTAGGAACAAATGGCTTCTAGGTTGTCAAGGCACAGGAAGAAAGATGGAGGAGACACTGGCTTTTAATTACATTGGAGAAGAGTGACATCACTTCTGGCTTTTAACTACATTGGAGCAGAAGTGACATCACTTCCACTCACATTCTCGTTTGCCAGAACTCAGTTACATGATCCTAACCTAGCTACAAGGAAGGCCAGGATACTTTGTTTTCCCCTGTGATCAACAAGAGAAAACAGAGTGGAGAACAGATAGCATTGCCTTTGTCAAACTTACCCTATGCATTTGTGATGTTCCTAAAAATGTACCATTCTTGTATTTCTAACAATTTAAAATGAAATGTAGAGAACCTCATTTTATCAGTAAAATCTGTAGTTATTTTAAAAGAATTCTTGTGATAGAAATAATAATCATAGCCTAATTTCATAAGTTTGCTTAAGTAAAAATAATCATTGCTAATATTTAATTGGGTGCTTGCTATGTGTCAGCTACCATTCTAAATGATTTACATATATTTAATCCTCAAAACGTTCTTATGATATAGGTACTAGCTAAACAAATTGAAGCATAGAGAGATTATCACTTGTTCAAAGTTCTACACAACTAGGCAGAATCACCTAAACAGAAGACTAACCTGTATTTTATGTTTTGGTAGTAGTTAACTCATGATTTGTAAAAGTCAATATAAGATAGCAATTAGAATTATTGAGATTTAGGTAGTTGCTATTGGCATCAAATCTGAAGATCTTGAAATCATTCCAAAGCATCTGGATTAAAGTCCATTCCACTCAAAGAAAAATAAAATTACATAGTACTAGCAGTTGTTGTAATATTCATTGTGCTTTAGTGAACTTGTACAATTTTAGATCGTTCTTTAGATTTTTAATGTATCTAGCAGAGGTGGATTTACTGTGATGCTAATGAAACCTTAAGCTTGCATTGGTCCCTTTTAAGGCCCTTTTGATATTCTTGTATATTTTGTATTTTTTCATAAAATGGGGCTCCCAAATAATATACCCTTCAGGCCCCACAAAACTTAGATCCCCTCCTGGATTTTAGCACAGTTTTGTAGGGATGGAGCTCTACCATAAAAACAGGTTAAAAGCATATGCCTCGGAACAAGACTATCTAGATTAGAATCACCATGTGACTTGCTTGTTACTTAACCTCTAAGTGGTTTAATTTTTTCCTATTTAAAATAAAGTCTTTTTGTGTGTAGCCACTGAAGTCTGTGATCCATTAGCTTAGTAGTGGTCAGCTAGTGTTTTGACAGTTTCCTTAAACATTGGACCCATGAAATGGGAAAAGAAAAAAACAGGCCAGGCGCGGTGGCTCACGCCTGTAATCCTAGCACTCTGGGAGGCCGAGGCGGGCAGATCGTCCTGAGCTCAGGAGTTCGAGACCAGCCTGAGCAAGAGCGAGACCCCGTCTCTACCAAAAAGAGAAAGAAAAATTAATTGGACAGCTAAAAATATATATAGAAAAAATTAGCCGGGCATGGTGGCTCATGCCTGTAGTCCCAGCTACTCGGGAGGCTGAGACAGTAGGATTGCTGGAGCCCAGGAGTTTGAGGTTGCTGTGAGCCAGGCTAATGCCACGGCACTCGCCCCAGGCAAGAGAGTGTGACTCTGTCTCAAAAAAAAAAAAAAAAAAAAAAACATACTCTCCTAGTTTTTGCAGATTGGCCCTGTGTGGTGGCTCTCCTTCAACATTTAGCCAGGCCATTTACAACTCTTCCTTAGCCTTCACTTCCTGCTTGCTCAGAGTCTAAAGGTCAGCCAGAGGTGAATGATCAGAGTTTTCTCAGACCTTTTCTGAATATTTGTCCAGCCCTGGGTATGCATATGGCCTCCTTGACTTCCCAGTTACACAGGAGCTTTTAAAAAGCCTTTATTCCCCAATATATCTCTTTTCCCATTGTTTTCCTGTCCAGGCTTTTTTGTTCTGTCTATTGCTTGTCTCAGCTTTATAGACTACCCAGCTGTCCTGGCCAATACTTTTGCTTTTTTTATATGCTTTCAACAAAGTTGCCACCAGGAAAGCCACCCCAACTGTGGGAATGCTCCAAACTGGGTGAAACAAAAGCAGACTCTTGCATCTGTCCTTGAGACAGCTGGTGGACAGGTCAAACACAAAACCATATCTTCAAGCTAGGTGCAGTGGCTAATGCCTGTAATCACAACACTCAGGAGGCTGAGGTGGGAGGATCATTTGAGGCCATGAGTTTGAGACCAGTCTGGGCAACATAGTGAGATCTTGTCTCTAAAAAAAATAAGAAAAAACTAGTTGGGTGTGGTGGCACATGCCTCTAGTCCCAACTATTCTGGAGCCTGAGGCAGGAAGATTGCTGGAGCCCAGGACTTTGAGGTTGCTGTGAGCTATGATCATGCCACTGCACTCTAGCCTGGACAACAGAGGAGACGCCGTCTCTTAAAAAATAAAAGCACAACCACATCTTTGAAAATAAGGTCTGCGTTGCTGCCTTTGGTACTATCAACCTGCACCAAGAGTGCGAGCTGCCATCTTCATGGCTGCCACTTACCTGGGGAGTGAGGGGTGGTAGGCAGGCTATAAAACACAACAGCACACTCTTCCGACAGTGCAGCAGTTTCTTTCTCTGTTAATATTTCCCCGGTTATTCTAAGTTTTGGTCTAGATTCCAGAGTTCTGCAAAAGTTGATTCTGAGAGTTTATAAGCTTACACGTTTACCAGCTTATAAGATGCTTTGAAGAGGGACAGAACCCTAGAGTTCCCTATTCTGCTATTTTCAGTGATGTCACTCACCTGATCCATTTTTGATAGAGCTTATTGAGAGTATCCAAAGCTAAATTTTAGTTAATAAAGTTGCTTCAGAGGAAATACACTTTAAAAGAAGCTTCAATTAAACATACACACATACACACACATATACACACATATGTAATTAAAATATATAAGGTACTTATGTATTGCTTTGCTTTCTGGCTTGTATATATTATAAAAAATCGATAATTGAATTTCAAAATAAAATTTATCTTTGCATTTATTTGAAGTGTAACAATAAACTGTTTATTTGGAACCTTCTAAGTGACCTCGAAGATATGTAGATTTACTTTTTTCCACCAAAAACAAAACAAAAAAAACCCCAAAAACTAAATATGGCTTTGGAGTATCAGTCTATGTCTTGACATTATCGGTCCATCTGTTTGATGTGTTCAACTTTAATCTGCAGAAGTTACTATATCATAACTTTGGTAAATGCAGGAGATAAATTGGAAGGAAGAGGGAGAAGATGAAGAACAGTGTTAATATTGTCAGAAAAAGTCATCAGCTTATATGATACTAAATCCAAGTAAATATTTAACTATTTTACAGTACTTACCATCTGCTTTTTACTTTTAGGTGATATTATAAAAGCAGCAAGTGAACTGGATAGAGCCCATATCATCGGTATCTTGGATATCTGTAATTTGGGTAGCAATAAAGTGGAAGTGTATTTGCAGAAAATTTATATTCCAAAGAATACTCCTTAAAAATTAAAAAATGAAATTATTACAGATTATAAAGAAGGCACTGCTTTAAAGATATTCTGTCACTTTGTTGGTAATTTCAGTAACTGTTTTCAGCAAAAATATTACATGAGTTCTAAAGTTAAGTGATTTTATGTTTATCTTGTATTTGGAGCTAACACACTTTATTTTAAATTCATGATTGAAAACAACTTCATCAAGAGAATTTCTGTGTATTGGGAAATCTACCTTACTTCTGTATGACTCTTATCCTGACTTATAATAATTTATGTTCACTGTTCCATTTGTGAAGTGTACTTTTATTCTAAAGCCTCAGTATAAGGCATGCTAACTTACAAGAGTAACTTTTCTTGGAGATTTAACATCCTTCCAATTTTATTCGCATATAATCAGAAATTATAAATTGCCAATTTGAAGATTAAATTCTCCTAAAGTTATCAAGCCGCATTTCTCACAGCCAAGGTAGTTTCTAGCATTTGCAAAAGCACACGACTTGTTATGGTCCAGTTGCCCCTGGTCTTTTGTTTGGCCAGTTGTAAAATGAGTATGCTGAATTAAATTGTCGTAAGATTTTTCCACCCCATATTGTGACTTTGTATGCTTTGAATTTCTCAGTATTTTGACCAGTACGTGGAAATGTTAAAGCCAGAGGCTGCAGTATGTCTGTATTCTTGCTGTATTTGTTTGTAGCTTCGATATATGTAATGCGAGTTTTTTTTTTCTTTTTTTTTTTTATTGTTTGTTGTTTATAGGGGTACAGGTGTTTAGGTTACGTATGATGCCCTTGCCCCCCCTTCCCCCCAAGTCCCAGTCCCAAGCATGTCCATCTCTCGGAGGGTGCGCATTGCACCCTTTGTGTATGCAATGCGAGTTTTAATAGTGAAATTTTTATCTCGTATTAACGTTTCAAGTGCTCATATGGAAATTGGAAAACAGTAACTAAGGAAATTGATTTTATTCCGGTTGTCTATAATACTTCGTTTTAAATGTAGATGGCCACTCTGTATTTGCAAGTCTCTGTGGTTGACATCTGTGTGATTTTTTAGATGAGCCAGAAATGGATTTAAAGATTATTCTGTATCCAGATCTGTTTCTAGCGAAGCTATTAACTTACGGGATTTTCTTGTAGCCCTATAGCTCTGTGACTTCATTTGCTACACATTTTAAATGTGTCGGGCAGCCTACAAACCTAAAGACATACTGCAGTTTGTTCATAAATGTGTTCGGTCTTTTATTCTTTATAATTGTGTTTAAATGTTCATTAAAATAGTGGATTCTTGTTGTGTTACAGTTTTAAGTGTATTATTAAAGAAGTTAAAATGTAACAACTTTTTTGGTCTCCTGTCTCATTTTGAATGTACTTGATGTGTTTCCTCCCTATTTTTGGCCTATGTATGTACTTGCTAAATGAGCCAAGATGATCCTTTCATATGGGTTTAAAAACTGTTGTCAACACAAATCTGAAATATATTAGCTGTTTTTAAAATGCTGTGCACATTTTCAGTGAAAATCAAGCAGCTTTTTTTAAGCAACTCAAGTACCTCTGATGCTATTCTAAGGTTATCGTATCTGACTTCTAGTAGCTTAAGATCTAGAAGGTACCCCTAACAGGGTTTTAATATCTATTTTGTAGATGGATGAACTGAAAGAGAAAAAACTGAAATGACAATATGCAATAGTCAAGACAGTTAAATTATAAGGTTAAGCTTATACGCTAAAGTCTGTTTCTTTAAACTCTAATTTGAGCACAGAGTAAAAGGTTTGAATAATAAATTTTCACTGTGAGATAAACTGTAAACCATGAGGCTCATAAAATAATGAGCCAAATTATTATTGCATATATCTAAATATTGGAGTGTCCACTCTGTGCCAAGCACTGGGTTAGCACTAGGAACACAATACAATACAAGCAAAAACAGACATGGCCCCTACTCTCATGGAACTTACAAATGTTGTGGCGGAGAAAGACATTCAGATAAATTGCACTTGAGATAAATGTGATAAAGGAAAGGTCTGCGGTTTATATTAGAGCTTTTTAATGAAGATGGGGCACTAGGAAAGTTTTTCCTGAGGAAGTGAACTTGAAGTATAAAGGACTTGCAGCAGAAGGTATGTTTGAGGAATTAAATAAGGTCTGGAGTGTAGAAAGTGGGATACAAGATGAGACAGGCAAATAGACAAGGGTTCTTGCAAGACTATACAGAGTCTTATAGGCCACGGTAAAGACTTTAGTTTGTATCTTTAAAGCACTGGGAAGCCATTGAATGGTTTGTGGCCACTATCATGTTTTAGAATGATCACTGTGCTGGAAGGAGAATGGATTACAAGGAGGTTGGCAGATTGTGCTAGTTGAACCCCAATACCTGTTCTCTTCTTCCATAGCAATAAATCTCCCAATTTTTAGCTGAGTACATGACGACCTAAAATAAAGAATACTTTTCCCTGCTTCCCTTGTGGCTAGGTATGGCTTTGTACTAAGTTCTGACCAGTGGGAGTGAGCATAAGTGATATGTACAATTTCTGAACCATTCCCTCAAAGGACACCTAATGGGTGCAGTGTGCACCGTCTGGGGGACGGACACGCTTGAAGCTCTGACTCGGGTGGGGCAAAGGCAATATATGTAACCTAAACATTTGTACCCCCAAAATATGCTGAAATAAAAAAATTAAAAAATAATTATTATTTTTTTAAAAAGAGGGAATGCTCTCTTTCCCTCCCCTCCCCATTCTGCTGGCTATAACGTGAACATGGTAGTGAGACATCTTGGATCATGCATAGAAGAGCAACACCCTACCGATGGCAGAGCAACCAGCTGATAGGAACTTAGGTCCCTGTCATCGTGGAGCTGCCATACCAGCTTTGTACCGCTTACCTCTTTTGGCTGTTACATGAGAAAAAAATAAACTTCTATCTTGTTTAAGCGACCATTATTTCGAGTCTCTGAACAGAAATCTAACCTGTATCCTACTAATGCAAGAGGCGAAAGTGAAAGCAAGGGGATTAGGTAGGTGACAAATGAGATTGAGAGAAGTGGATATATTCAATATAACTTTTGAAGGTAACATTAAAATACAGATTTTATTGTTACAGATTTTAAAGGTAATAAGTACCTTTATTAAGGCTCTTAAGTGCAAATAATTGAAAAAGTCTAGCAATATTAAATGTTTGAAACAGTACTATATAGCAATGGTTCTCAAACTTCATATTGGCGTCGCCTGGGAAGTTTCAAAAATTACTATACCTGAGACTAACCCCCAATTCTCTGGGGTGCAGCCAGGACATCAGAATGGTTAAAAGCTCCCCAAGAGATTTTAATGTGCACATAAGTTTTAGAACCATCAGTATATAGTACTCTTTCAAGCATTTGTTAGTTTTATTAGAGCTCAAGCTTTATACGATACTTTGAACTTACTTTCCTATTTAGGTGCTACAATTTTGTGCACTCAGTATACCTTCGCTATGAATTGTGCTGATGGGAAAGAAAAATTAGAAATTGATAATTTCTAAACAACTTTCATTTTCACAGAGCTCTAGCATGTCAGATCTGGAAAAGACCCTACAGATAAATCTTAATCCAACCTTTTTTATTGTGCAAATGCAGAAAAAGGCCCAGAGGGGTTTTTGTTTTCCTAAGGATATACCAGTTGCTGCAGAGTTGGCACTTGCGGAAACTGTTGGTTTGTAAGATACTTCATAAATGTTCAGAATACCAGCTAAAATGCAAGTAAACATCAAACCTTTATAGATTGGAAGTTGAGGCACAATGAGGTCGAAATAAAATGGCAGCAACTAATCTGTCAAAACCAGAACTAGATCCAGTTATCATCCATCATGTACAAGTTGTATGATCTAAAGTTCTTAAACTTGAAAGCACATAGGAATTACCTGGAGGGCTTATTTAAAGTACAAATTCCTAAGTTTTCCCTCAGATTCTGATTCAGGATGATGGAAGGTGGGACCCAGGAATCTTCATTTTAATAAACTTCCAAGGGATTCTAATGTAGGTAGGTGTTCCACACACAAAACTAAAAACACTGAGTCAGCACTTAGACCACGCAACCTCCTGCAAATTACCTTAAGTGTGAAAGAGAAAATTAACTACACTGATGGGTACTTATTATTCCAGGACTAATTTTACTCAACTGCAAATTTTTAAAAGCAATTTAAAATTATCTTTGCAAGTTATGACTCACTCTGAAAGCCATAAAAGAAAAACACAAAAGCACTTAGATATAAGATACCATATAAAGTCACGCACTGACCTCCACAGCAATGTAACCCAATAGTTTAGTGAAATTCTGTAATACACAGCACTGGCACAAGCTGTTATGAGAAAGTTGTCATTTTTAAGGCACATAATGATTTAACTTGTGCAAAAATATAATGTGAAGATTCGAAACTAGTATGTTAAGATTATTTAACAGGGAGCCAGTGTTAAAGGCCCAGGTGTGTCTTTCTACCTTTCTCCTTGTTTATGCATACAGCTATATTTCCTTTTAAAGATACAAAAGGGACTTGGTTTTATTACCAAAATAGAGTCATAGTATATATATTATTCTATAACTTGCTTTTTTTCACTTAAAATATATATCATGGGTATAAGATCTTTAATAATATATAATAAAATACCTTTGGCACATTTACTACAAATATTTCCCCACTATATCGCTGCCCATTTGACACAGTCTGACAATGTTGACTGGGCAAATGTTCCTCTGTAATTTCTTCCACTGATAAGATAGCCTGCTCTGCTTTTTCACAGGGTTTAATAAATACTCAGCTCTGTTTTCTGCTGGTTTAAAAAAATTATTAATTTTTAAAAATGTTATTTAGTCCAACTATAGTTTATTTTGGTGTAGGGTAAGGAGGATATGAGGAGTCAAACTGATTATTTTTCTTTTTGAACTTACCAACCAATTGCCCCATCACCCTTTATTTAATGGTGCTTTTTTTTGTATTTTTATTGATATATCCTGGTTGTACTTACTTTGGGGGTACATGTCATATTTTGATAGCTGTATACGATGTGTAATGATCAAATCAGTGTAACTGGGATATCCATCACCTCAAATGTTTATCTTTTCTTTGTGCTGGGAACATTACAATTCTTCTAGCTATTTTGAAACATAGAATAAATTATTAACTATAATTTCCCTACTGTACTATCAAATACTAGAAGGTATTCCTTCTATCTAACTGTATTTTTGTACCCATTAACCAACTTTTCATCTCCCCTTCCCCGCTTCCCTTCCCAGCCTCTGGTAACCACCTGGGATACATTGGAAGAGGGATGAACCAGGAGAGTTTTTACTTTGTGTATCTTTGTCCTGAATTGTTTCTCTTGTTATCACAAGCATGTATTACTTTTTTAACTTGAAAAAAAATAATTTTAATTTTAATGATATAAAAAACACCTAAGGACAAAGAATATGTAACTAAAAATAAGGAAGAGAAGAAATGTAACTAGTATACGAAAATATGAAAAGAAATGTTCAGTCTCACTAGTAATCAAAGAAATACAAATGAAAAGAAAGTATTTTCGATTACTAAATTAGTAAAAATATTTCAAAATGATCATGACCAAGGCAAGAGAAAAGGAGATGAAACCAACATAATCATGCAACATGCATTGTTCTAACCCATTTGGAAAGCAAATTTGCAAAATGCATTAAGATTTTTCAAATGGTCAAACCTTCAACCTATTAAATCCACTGGAAATATATCCTAGGATATAATCTTAAATAGGGAAAAAATTGTTGCACGAAAAATGATAACAGCAAAAAATATTGTTTAAAGTTTAGACCAAATGAACAAAAATGAAATGACAAAGTAAACTGAGGTAGATCCATTAATGGAATATTATATATCTAATAAAGCATTATCTACAGAGATTATAGAATAAAATGTAAAATGCTTGAGACAGTCGAATTTTTAAAATTTAAAAATATATAGCTATAACTGTAAGAAAAAATCTCTACATAAAATAATGAAGTTTTAAAAAACAAAATTATTTAACAAAATTCGACTTCTAATGGATTAGCTAACGTCTCACTAATCTGTTTTTAAACTATTTCATGAGAAGTTTTTCTTTAAGGAGCAATTTAATAACTGGTGGAAAAGGTCAAATCAAATTTCTGTGACTTTACTAATTATTTGAATGTTGAATGCTGATACTGAATTTATCACAAATTACTGTCCATCAGCAATCAGCAAGCTAATGGCTTTGACAATGATATTTATAATAACAGTAATAACATTTGTTTTCAGTCTGATGATGTTCCTTGTCTAGTGAATATAGGCTTTATTATGAGCTTTAAAAACACATCGAAATGGTAGTGCTAATAGCAAAATTATCAACTATTTGTGTTTACTCTTAAATAGACCATAAGCTAATACATAAGACCTTTAAGCTTTTCAGTTCAATTATATGAATTACTAGGTGATTACTATGTGTAAGATGCTACTAATACCAGGTACTATGGAAGGATACACAGATGAGTAATTAGCAGCTATGATATGATAGAAATGCTCATATTTGTATTATGCATCTGTTGGGATTTATTCAGCAGGTTCTGCTGCTGATTTCCTGAACTCCTCCCCTCTGTCAGGTGGTGTTAACTATTAGTTCCCACCTTCAGGGTCCACACCAATGCTGATGCTTCAGATGCTTAAGAACAGAAAATAAATGGGAGGAAGAAACAACTATTGATCATCTCCATCAACAATTTCTCCTATTGTCTTATTTCCTGTTGTTGTGTCTCCTTGACTCTGGCAGTCTTCCTCATTCCAGACTACTTGCCTTGGACTTTGGACTGCCATTATGCCTGCCTTCCTTTTGACCTGGTGGCTTTCTGCTTCTCTGACGCCTGATGCCTGCTTCTCTAATTTGCTGACTCTTGGCCCAGTCAGACTCCTGATATCTCTGTTTGTCTTGTTCATTCCTCTATTCCTTCACCAGCCCTTGGCACACATTGCAATCTCCCCATCCCAGCAATTCGCCCAGCCCAGTTGGCCCATAGCAATATGTGTCCTAGTGCTGATTCAAAACAGAACTTAAAATAAGGGAGGTAATAAACAAAATTAAGCTGTCTATACATTTGAAAGAACTAAAAATAAAAACTCTAAATGTTAAAAATTAAACCTTGATACATCGTAGTGAGGTTTTAAAAAAAATTAAACCTTGAACAATCTTTTTTAGAGTATGACACATAGGACATAAAAATTAATGGAATGCAGCAACTCATAGGTATCAATCAACAAACATTTGCCTGCCTACCGTGGGCAAGGCACTGTACTTGGAAGGAAAATATCTCTAGGCACTAAAATGTTTACTTTCCAACAAATAAACAAGGTAGCAGAGGATATTCCTTGGGGAGACTGCTAACCAAACACACACACACACACACACACACACACACACACACACACATACAAAGAAGTTAGAGGGAAAAGGCAGTAAAATCTATTAAAATTACGGATCTTAACTTATTCCTAGCCAAACTGGTTGATAGCATATTTCAGCAGGGCTTGGAAAACCAGTTTAGTGTTTTAGATATTCTGAGAGAGGTGACTTTCAGCTTTGTCACGTGGGATTCCCGAGAGTCCAGTTCCTCATTCCAATCCACTCCTTGTTTATGAAAATGCATTAGCTACAACAGTAAGAAGAAAAAAATTTTACTGCAGGAAGTCATCCGATCCTGATAAGTTGACATGCAGAATAAAGTTGATGGTGTTATTTATCCCGAAGGTAGTCCTGGTTAAGGGTTACGTGTGTGTACAGTTGGAGGAGGGGAAGGCAAGTGGGAATGTAGATAACTAAAGTGAAATAGAGCTGATGCATTCAGAGCTTATGTTGCTGGAGGTGAGATCGGTTTCCTACCTGCAACTGAAATTTCAAACTTCTGTTTAGCAGGGACATGAGTGGACAATGGTGACTGATAGTTGGAAATATCAGCAGACGTCTTAAATTTTATGCTATATGAACGAGCAATGAACCAGGAGAATAAGTCCAGGGTTTTTTGGCTCCTTGTAATCTTTACCTTTTTACTTAAAAGTACAGCATCTTTTTCAATGAACGCCTATGTGACTGTGACTTACTACAATGAAACCAGCAACTACACTACAGTGGAGACATGTGAGTGTGGTGTTTATGGAATAGCCTCACCAGTGGCTAATGCCATGGGGGTGGTGGGCATCCCTAAGAACAGTAACTACCAAGCTTGTGACTACAACACCGAGTTTACTAATACTAAGAAGCCCTGGATTGCACTGATAGAAAGAGGTAATTGTACATTTTCAGAAAAAATTCAAATAGCAGGCAGAAGAAATGCTGATGCTGTTGTGATTTACAACGCTCCAGAGACTGGCAACGAGACGACACAGATGGCAAATTTTGGTAAGTAATAATGGATTCCCAAAGAGGGTTAATGCCTTTGCTTATCTTAAAACGGTATTTCCATCTAGAATTACTCTAGGATCTGGCAATGAGGTTGTAAAACAATTTTACTTTAAATTTTTTTGCCTGGCACTTCTTGGCATTACCTTATTATTATTTGATGTTTTTTCTTAATTTGTCCCAAGGACAATAGCAATTCATGAAGTGGTTCATATTTTATTTCAAGTTTTCTTAGCAGAATCAGTTTTCTCAGTGCGATTACATAATCGATCTTTAATAAACTGCGCCTTTACCTCTGAAAATTTAAAAAAATCTTAATTTCATTATTAATTTGTACTTTTCAGTTTGAGTCATTTTCTCCTGCAAAAGGGATTGTATATATTCAAGTACGTGAAACTGCAAACCTGATTCATTGTTATGATTAAACAGTAGCAATATTGTAAGTGTATAAAATGTTACAGAAATGAGAATTTGACTCTACTGTGTGCAGGTAAGATCTGAATCTGTTTGCAGGACTAATACATACAAAACTACTCTGCAAAAATGTTACCCATTGAAAAGGCTATGGCATGTATAGGATAACACTGTGATTCATATCAAAATTAAAGATTTCCCTTAGAAATGTTTACTAATAACTTCTTAAGTAAATAGCATCATCTAATTTATTAACTTTGTAAAGGAATTTGCTTCTGAGAATTACTATTTTTATTTTATTTTGTAAAAAAATGACACTTTCCAAATAAACGGTTTTTTAAACCAACAAAGAAGTAGACTTCTAACCCAAGTTTTCTACACTGTGGGTGGGTATATGCATTTTTTGCCCCAGACTTGGCCAAAGGGAAAAAAAAAAAGGAGCAATTTCCATCAAGGCAAGAACTGACAGTAAATGAATACAATATTTTGATAATTGGTGTTACCACCACCAAATCTGGCCTGTAAGAAAATTAGTGCAAATTAAATTAAACAGATTTCAGAGTTATAAAAAGGAGAAAATCAAATCTGTGTGAAGAATAGTAAAGCGCTTGGAACATTCCAAGTTGTATACATACAATATGGCAATTCGGCACTAATGTTTGAAAAACAGTCTGTTTGTTTCCCTGGGTATTGAAAAACCAGGTAACATGGTGGTCTTTCAGCAGAACAAAATTACTCAGTAGTACGAAATCCCTTTTGCTACCTTTTGTAATACATCCTGGACATTGCCAGAGCTCAGTCACTCAAATATTTTTTTATTTTCAAGCTAAGAGTATCTCATGAGCTTTCCCTGTATGTTCCTATATTTTTACAAGTGACTTTTATTTTTGTAGAAAGAAAGCAATGCCACTCTCTGATGAAAACTGAGGATTAAACCTGTTCTAAGGATTCTCTTTATATTTAAACTTAGAGATCCTCAGTACTCTAGGTTTCCTTTTGCTTGTACAATCACCGTCTGCTTATTTACTCTCCGGCTATTTTTAAAGTATAAACATTGTCAAACTCAATCGTGGTCCTGTTCTCAAAACTTGCTTTGCAACCTGTAGCAGGGACCAACATCTAGTGCAGTGTACCTGCCCCACCACTGAATTTGAAATATTTACCAAAGGTCACTCACAGTAAATCTCTCCAAAAAGTATGTGCACAGTTACTCGAATATGTGGCTCTGAACAGAGTTTTTAAAAGAGGCAGTTAGACTTATCAATCGATATATAACTCCAATATAACCAAAGACATGCTCAAAAACATTTTTAAAACTACAGCGCCACCCCTAAAGTAAACAAATACATCAAAAATGATAGCATAATGATAGTAACTGTAAGAGTTAACATTTATTGGCATTTACTGTGTGCTGGGCACTGTTCTAGGGCCTTTATTTTATTTAATGCTATTGTTCTTTAACATTTAGTGATCTCAACCCCAAATAATTCAATTTGTAAGTTTGGAGTTTTACAATTATAAGACCTGTCAACTAGTGTGTCATTGGATTTCTTCTTTCCCAGAAATTCCCCTTAAATAAGAAGTATTCTATGATGTACTTGACAAATACAAGAAAGCAAGTGTGGATATGAAAACTATATGATCAGCTTCTAGATTATTGAAGACTGAGTCATTATTTTATAACATAAGCCTGAATTTTGTTGTTGCCATCTTTTCTTTAGTGTTTTGTTTTGACACGGAGTGGGGGAAACAACTCATCCTCCTATAAAAGCTCATGGTTTCACTTTCCATCACCACATCTTTACATCTTTTTTTTTTTTTTTTGAGACAGGGTCTCACTCTGTTGGCAGGGCTAGAGTGACATGGCGTCATCCTAGCTCACAGCAACCTCAAACTCCTGGGCTCAAAGGATCCTCCTGCCTCAACTTTTCCAAGTAGCTGAGACTACAGGCACACGCCACCATGCCCAGCTAATTTTTCTACTTTTTGTAGAGACAAGGTCTCACTCTTACTTAGACTGGTCTCAAACTCCTGGCCTCAAGCAATCCTCCGGCCTCAGCTTCCCAAAGTGCTAAGATTACAGGCACGAGCCTCATCTTTTTATGATTTCCTAAAAACCACCTTTTCATAAAACCACACTGGAGCCCCCTGAGGCCCATGCACCCTTTTGCTCTTCCTTGGCTCCCCCTACCTCTTCATTCCTTCAGTCCCATTTTCCCATGCTAGGCTTTACTAGCCCTTCCACAATGGTGTGTCTATTTACTTCTTAGTGATGTCAATGCCTTCCAGCCAAACACCACTAGCAACAGACTTGTAGTTTAAAAAGTTAGATTTATTACTTGTCGCAGCAAAGGGAGATTGCGTAGTATGGGACACCATGGGGCAGCTCAGTAACAGGGTGTTAAAAAGGATTTACAGATTTGGGCTTGCTTTAGGTGATTGTGGGGAGGTTTAAGGAAGTGGGCTGTTGACCAACCATCCTAGTTTCCTTGAGACTGAGGGATTTCCTGGCATGTGGGACTTCCAGTGCTAAAAGCGAGAAACTCCTGGGTAAACTGGGACAAGTTGGCCACCCCTAGCTAGCTTTGTTCTGAACTTGGGTGCTGTCAGGAAGTGAAGGTAATTCTGTGATTGGGTTTCTAAATCAATCTTTTTTATAAATGGGGAAGCCTACCCCAAGGTCAAAGCTATAATTGGCAAAGAAGGAATAGTTGCTATATTAGCTGGGATAAGGGGATATTTGGTTATTTCTGTGGCTTGGACACAGTCCATGTTTTATCCGTGTTCAGACACTTACCAAGTGGTCTTGTTTTTGTCTTGATCCATCATGGTCATAGAAAGACCTTCTCTAATGTTGATGTTTTCTGAGATAGTTTATGTTCAACAAGAAAACACCAAGGGTCCAATCGGTAATGCTAGGTCAGGTCCTGCATATCAGGGGCTACTTGTCTCTTTCTCACTGACAATCCATTTTGCCCACTATTTTACTGCTATGCAAATACACTCCCTCCCCGCATGTCCTTTTACATTTCTGTGCCTCCCCATCCCCTATAGGCTGCCTTGAAGAGCCCCAATAAGCCTAAGGTATGCTTCTGCACCCCTTTCCTCACATGGTTTCATGATGTAGATACAGAATGTTCCTGGGCCCAGTCTATTTACAGCCTCCCTGCTAGCAGTATTCTTTTTCTGAAGGGGATAACTTCAGTCTGAGAGGAGCTTCCACTGAGGAGGAATAGTGTATAGCCTAATACTTGGCCTAAACTTTTAATTCAAAGTTTCCCAATTTTCTGCGTCCAATAGCAATTTCCCAGTTTGCTACTGGACTTCCTCTTTGGGTCATATCCTACAATAGTAAATGTATCTCTATCTACCCACAAACATAAATGCCTGTATGTGTGTATGTGTGTATATATATATTCATATTATAGCTTACCAATAAGAATAACAAGGTTTTGACTTGGCATTTTGATGAGGTTGGAAATAGAAGGATATGCTTACTACGTCCTTAAGTAAGTATGTAACTTCTTAACGATCCTTCTCAAATGCTGCAGAAACAGCAATCCAGTTCTATCCCAGATGTGCAAGAAAAGTCAGGACTCCTGAGCTATCCAAACAGAAAATTCAGAACATGTAGCCGGGCGCGGTGGCTCACGCCTGTAATCCTAGCACTCTGGGAGGCCGAAGTGGGCGGATCGTCCTGAGCTCAGGAGTTCGAGACCAGCCTGAGCAAGAGCGAGACCCCCGTCTCTACCAAAAATAGAAAGAAAATTAATTGGACAGCTAAAAATATATAGAGAAAAAAAAAATTAGCCGGGCATGGTGGCACATGCCTGTAGTCCCAGCTACTTGGGAGGCTGAGACAGCAGGATCACTTGAGCCCAGGAGTCTGAGGTTGCTGTGAGCTAGGCTGACGCCACGGCACTCGCCCCAGGCAAGAGAGTGAGACTCTGTCTCAAAAAAAAAAAAAAATGTTAAGTACTTGCTTGCCAAGCACGCAGTTTTCAAAAGTTAAATATACTATTTATAAGTAAATTGCCTTAAGAAATGCTTAGATTTGAACATAGTTTATGTCAGCAAAGTCAATAATTTGGGAGGGATGAAATGGTTCTTACTCTCTATCATTTATCTCTGTTTGACTATGTCCAACAAAGTAGATTACAGCGAGGCTTACAGCATCTCAGAACCCCCAAAACTCACCAATCCCAGAGCAATTAAGTGCATGGAAAGGAAGGGTTTAATCAAAGCAGCAAACTTGCATGCTTTACAAAAATATTTTTCTAGAAATGAAAGGAGAAATAAAAGCATATTATATAAATGAAGTGAGAAGGTAATTTTAAAAACTCTTCAAAAAGACTCAGATATAGACATAAAGAAGAGCATAATTCAAGAAAACCAATCAATTTCATTTCAAATGAAACTCAAACCGGTCTAGCTTTTTAGAGAAAATAAATCTTGCTGTTTATAATCCTTCAGCCTATGACACTCGTGGTAAATTCAAACTTCTTTCCATGTTTTTATCCAGCCCTGAATCACCTGGCTCCTGCCTACCACTCTTGATCTCACCTGTAATCTCACCTCCTCTCACTCCTCCCTCTCCCACTCACTGAGCTCTTGTCACACTGGGTCCCTTTCAGTCTTTCAATTCCACTAAACTTTTCCCTGCCCAAGAGCCTGAAAGTAACCCTTGCTACCTCCCTCATCTTCACTCCCACACCAATTAAATATAAGGTCCTATTGATTCGACCTTCAAGCATTTCTTAAATCCATCCACTTTTCTACCTCTGCTGCTTCGACCCAAGCCCAGGCCAACGTGATCTCCACCTAGACTACTGCGATGGCCTCCCAACTGGTCTCCCTGCTACTCCGATGGATCTGCAGAGTCTGTCTTCCACACAGTAGCCGGAGTGATCCCATGGAAAATGTAACTCAGTCTCAATTAGAATAAAATCTGGGCCTTGAACCCAGGTCTACAAGGCCCTATACGATTGGATCTTATGCTACGCCCTTCTCGCCCACATTACCACGCCTCATCTACTCTGGTCTTCTTTTTCTGCTTCCTAACGAAGAGAAACATGTGCAGGCTTTTGCATTTTGCTGCCCCTCCTTCATTGTTTCACATCAGGCTGCCTCCAAAATATAACCATGTCTACTGTCACCAGCCTAGTGCAGGCTACTGTCAGCTGTCACACTGACTACTGTGGACAGCCTCCAAACCGGGCTCCCTGCTTCTACTCTTGCTCCCTACCCCATATATTCTCTACACAGCTGCCAGAGCCGTCTTCTAAAAATACACATCACTCTCTTCCTCAAAGCCCCCCCCCCACCAGTGACTTTCCATTCTTATTCAAATACAATCCAAACTTTACCATGCCTAGAGGATTTGTATGATCTGGCCTTTGCCTGCCTCTCCAGCCTAACAGTCCACTCCCCCGTCCCTCATGATGCTTCAACCACTCTGACCTTCGGACATTTTCTCCAACACATGAAGCTTTTTCTGCACGAGACCCTTTTTGCTTGCTTTTCTTCCTCTTACCACAACCACTGTCACGCAGAGCAGGTCCTCTAAATCCCGGTTTAAATGTCTTTTCCTCTAAGGGGGTCTCCCTTGACCTTACCGACATATTTCCCGTCAAAACCTGTGGCTCGATTTTGTTTGAATCTCTTATAACGTGAAATGATTTTTTTATTTGCTTATTATCTGTCTCTCCCACTAGACTGTAAGCTCCAGAGGACAGAGACGATGTCTGCTGTGCTTGCCATCGTAGCCACTGTGCTGAGCATAGCGCACGGGTTTCACTAATTGTTGAAGGAATAAAAGTTTAAGGAACTAGAAAGCAATTCCCTTTTATGTATGAAAAGATGGACAAGCTTAAATGAAGTCGATTAGGTGAATTCAGCAAGATAACTGCATTTTTAAATAATTTTTATTTTTGCTGATATGAGTAATAAGTGAATACATTCTCCTTATAAAAAATGCTAAAGATATAATTAAAGTCTCCCCCTTCACTACCACTTCCAATCCCAGTACCCTTCTAAGAGATAACTGCTGCTATGCATTAAGTATATAATTCCGTGTCAGTAAATTTAGATTTAAATTGAACTCATTCTTTTAACTATTGCATAATATTCCACAGTGTACACACACACAATTTATTTAACTACTCCTCTATTAATGGACATCTGAGTTGTTTTCAATGCTGCTCCTTTACAAACAGTACTTCAATGACCATAGTTATTACTGATACACGAGAAAGCTATTGACATTGATCCTGTCTCACTATTGATGGTGATCTTGCATCCGACCACCTTCCTGAACTCCTATTAATTTTAATAGTTTGTCCATTGAGTCTCCCGAAGTTTCAAGATAAATGATTATTTTCTCTACAAAGTTTTGCCTCTTCTTTTAGACTAATTATACCTCTTAATTCTTTCCAATGGTCTTATTCCGTTGTCTAAGGCTACAATAGCAGTAATAGTGTACATCCTCGACTTGTTCCTGACTTTACTAGAAAGGGCTCCCACTGTTCTACCATCAAGTATGTTATTTGATAGAAGTTTCTAGGAGATACTCTTTATCAAGTTTCAGGATGTCAGTAAGGCTTTTGAATTTTGTTATTCTTGTTGGTAAGCTAGAATATGCATACATGTTTGTAGATAGATATATTAACAGATATATTCACCATTGTAGGATATGACCCAAAGGGGAAATCCAATAGTTTACTGTCAGCTTGGAAAAAAATAATAGAGTGGTATATGGAAGCAATAGGTAAAAGGGACAATTTTGTTTTTCTATTTTTTCAAATATAATTTTATTGATGCCCCACATAAAAGAATTGAAAAAATTTTCATTGCTTTTACATAGGACCCCAACTTGAGTGTCAAGTTGTAAGGCACAAACAAAATTTTAAAATTTTGACAAATTTGGGAAATTGTTTATTAAAACAAGATGAAGTACCATAGTGAATAGTAAAGAATAATAAATGTAGAGACAGATATAAAATAGAAAAGTATGGGCAAAAAAAGGCAGGTTTATAAGTGAAATTTGACAATCACATTGTATCGTAAGTTAACTAAAGAATGACAAAGTTATTTTAAAAGTTGACATGATTATGGGATGTACTAGCAAGTACATAATAGGTTAGGTCTGGAGAATAACTCAGCTATGCTTGGAATTCGTGAATCTCTTCAAACATCATAAGCTTTTGTATAACCTGGCTTATAATAACAAGATTTTAATATCTCTTTTGTACTTTCACGCAAGTGCACAAGTATCCCCCCTCCCTTGGGTACAAGCATGTACAAACACAACTGCATAAAAATGTATGTTTACGAGGGAATCAGGATATAGTACCTCTGGACACTGATTTCCAAAAAAATGGCAAAATGAGTAAATTTACCGCGAGCACTTTAAAGTACATCTTATCTCCTTTTTCTCCATTTTAAAATCAAGGATGATTTTGTGAGTCTAAATATGTGCTATTTGTTCATTAACGTATTGTTTGTTTAACTCTTGGCCTTTTCCTCCTAAATTTTTGATGTTTTATTTATTACGTTTTGCTGCTAGGACATTGATTTCCCCCAGAATTACTGGTAGTTATTAGGAAAGAATGTGTGTGTGTGTGTGTGTGTGTGTGTGTGTAAATACACACAAAACAATGCCTGAGCAAGATTGTATAAAGTAGGCTACTTCCTCTTAAGTACTCTCTCCCTCTCATTTCAGCAATCCTTGGTTCCTAAGTGCTCTTACCCCAGCTACCTCTCTTCCATCGTTCAAGCCTACCTTCCCTAGGCAGCAAGGACTTCATATAAATAAATTATATCCATTTCCATCTAAACTTGCAAGTCCTATGTCTTATTGATTTAGAGAAGTGTTAGATATTCAGGAGCTATTTTGATAAAGTGGCCCCTAGGGGGTGAGGAGGGTTTTCACTTGTTGCGCCTGGAAACAACACATCTTAAGGGAAAAAAACAGTTTCTAATAGGTGATACTATCAGACCTCGGACAGAACTGTGGAAGAGTGAATTTGAAGAACTTGTATTTCAGAGCATCCCTCATCATATCATGTAAGCAACAACCTATTCTACCTATGCTCAGGACCTGCTTTGAGCACGTAAATGTTCAACAGTATGGTAATGTTAATTATAACTTTTTAGATTTTTAGATGTATACCGCATTTTTTTTCAAATTTTTAACAATATATATTTTCAGCATGACCTATCTAATGACTTTGCCATGCAATGATAGTGACACAACGTGGTCAAATAAACTACTCTCTAGCAATAATCAATACATCGACATCGCCTCAGTGGAAAGAATAAATAGAAATGAAAATTTGCTTAATAATTCACTTGCTTTCCATTTATATTTTAAATGACTGTCTCAGTATCATTGCTCATAATAATTGGTGCTCTTTATTTCTTTCAGTATTTTACGTGTTTTTCCTTCCCCTTTATGAAGGCAATTGTTAATAGTAAGTACTCTGTTAGCTAGGTGCTAAGTATTCTTGTAAGTATAATTATCTCAACAACTCCACGAGTACATAGTGTCAGTATCTCCATTTTATATGTAAGGAAACTGAGGCACAGAGAGGTTGGTTAACTTCCCCATGGTCATACAGCTTGTAAGTTTCAAAGCTGAGCTTTGAAACCTAATATTCTGACTTCAAGGTTCATCCTCTTAATCAGTACACAATACTAGCTCTCTAGTGAGGATATACTATGGAAGGCACTATAAAAAATGGTACAAAAACATCATCATTGCCCTCAAAGAGAGAAATGTAGACAGGGGAACTAATATTTATACAACTAGTAGAAGGCAGAATATGAAAACCTCTATCATAGGAGTGTTAAGGTTATTGGAGTGGAAGAGGTTAAGAAATCGTGAGGTCCGAGTGTTGGAAGGATCAACACTGATGTTAAAGTTATAGAATATGATAGCAGACAAGTCAAAGATCAGTGCTGGGAATATAAAAGTGAGAGACTTATAGAACAAGCAATCAAAAAGTGGGGTATTTCTGTTAAGGTTTCAGAGGTTGGCTGGGTGCAGTGGTCTCACATCTGTAATCCCAGCACTTTAGGAGGATCACTTGAGGCCAGGAGTTCAAGACAAGCCTGGACAACATAGCAAGACCCCATCTCTACAAAAAATTTAAAAATTTAGCCAGGCATGATGGTGTGGCCTGTAGTCCCAGTTACTCAGGAGGCTGAGGCAGGAGGATCACTTCAACCCAGGAATTTGAGGCTGAGGTGAGTTGTGGTCACACCAGCGCACTCCAGCTTGGGCAACAGAGAGAGATCCTGTATTTTTAAAAAATTAAATTAAATTAAAAAGAAAAATATTTCAGAGGCTGAGCAGATTAGAATGATGACGATGTCCAGAGTATGGTCGTGGTGGAGGGGTAACTAAAGTGGAATGGAAACAAAATCCCTGAAGTTAAATCACACTGAGGCCGGAGTGTTGGAGGGTGGAAGGACGTGCGGAGGAGAGGATGGCTATGATCCAAATGAGAAAGTCTTCAGTAAACGTGGGGGAATGACTGAGAGGTTGGTCCATGACCAAACACGGAGGAAAGGGATAGAGGGTAGTAAAACCAAATGCCATGAGTCTCCAAGAAGGAGGGGATTCATTCATGAGGGTGGGGGAGAAGTAGTCTGGAAAGAACAATGTGGGAGTGAAGAGACTCCTTATACCCTGAAATAAGTGGGCCATGGACAGATGAGCTGCCTCTACTGAAAACAAACGGACAAGTGGAGTCCTCATAGGTAAGACAGGTTTGAGTTGAGTTAGGAACCACAGAGAATTCCCAGTGAAGAGAAGATGAGGGAATTTTACAAGTTGAGCATGTGTCATGTAACCATGTGTCGTGTTACCTGGATATCTGGAGGATGTGGCATAAAAATAGGAAATCATTATAAAGAATGAGCACATTACAAAATTCCTTGGGGCCATTTTAATAAATCAAATGCCTGGGAAATGATCTGTTTGTTATGACTAATGCTAATTACCTCTCTCTGCATTGAGGAGATTAGGATTTTAGTTAAAAACTGGTAGAAACTTAGTCAAGCCTTTAGGATGTCAAAATTGTGATCATTAAATGCTTGGACACCCTGCATTCCAGAATTGAATTAAATCCAATCTACATTTGCTTGTGTGTATTTTTAGCTTTTCAATGGAAATGTAAATTGAGTTCTTTTCCTCAAAGCAGTCAATTCAGCGGAGGACGAGAAGTATAGAATCAGTCAAATCGGATGTCTGACATGATTTTACTTCTAAAAACGTGAGCATGGACCAAATAACCATTTTTCAGAAATAATTTTTCAACAGAATTTTTTAACCTCATATAGGATGCAGCCAGCATCTAAATGCTCAGTAACTTTTGTATAGTAATAATATCGGCAGTTGGAGGCTACAGTGGTTAATTCTGAGAAATTTAGTACCATTTCAACCATACAGACAGGCAAATACTCTTAGAAAATTAGTCTTAACAAAAACCCAGGATATGAAAAAGACCATATTTACCAAAGGGCTTTTTGAGGATTTCTGACGGAGAGAAGTCAATCGCATTTTGCTTAAAGGAAGATGTGTAGTTTGACCATTTCACAAAGAACATGTGCTTTCTCACCTGAAAACTGCAGCCCATTGCCTCAACAAGGGCAGATTAAAGAAGGCCTAAAGAGAAATACTAGGGCTCTAACCTGCTGCACATTACCACACGGTACCTCGCCCACCTGGGAGACCTAGGGGCAAAGAGAAACCCTAGGGTATAAAGCCCTCGGGTGCTATTCGTTCTTGTTTACGCATCTATAGCCTAGACGGGGGTAGCTCTGCAGTGGCTAGAAGGCAATCTCTTAGGGAGGGCGAGTTCTGGATGACAGTTGGTTTTTCTAACATGGGAATAAAAGAAAGTCAAAAAATGTGGTTTTTTTTTTAATCTAAAAAGCAAGGGTTTACTTATTCACTCAACAGGTATTTACTGCCAACTATTTGTCAGACACTCTCCTCCCAAGTTTTACACTTCTTAGTTCTATCTCTGAGCCATCAAGCATGTGTGGATTTTACCAGAAGGAGTAGAATATACTGGTGAGTCAGAGCATGGGCTTCGTGAGGAGACAGACCTGGATTTGAATCCCAGATCTTCTGTTCGTTTTCTAGCTGTGTGATCTTGGTCAAGTTACTAAACCACTCTGAATTTAGTCTTCTCATCTCAATCATCTCATCTGTAAAATGGGAATGCTTGTGGTACTACTTTCTAGGGTGGGTGTAAGGATCAAATGTGATAATGCTTATTAATAAAGAAAGCACTCCTCACAGTGTCTATTCTATAGTAGATACTAAAAAATATGGTAGTAGGAAGATGACGCTGATGAAGTCACCCCCTTCTTGGTTTATTCTCCCTCTTCTTCACTTATCCATGTCTCTTTCTCACGTTAAAATCTTGGGCAAAATTTATGTCCTATGAAAAGTATTTTTGATCAGTTTACCCTGATTTTTCCTTTACTTGGCACCTATACAACACTTATATACATAGTTTAGGTCATGGTAATTTACTTTATTGCTTATTTTTATGCATTCTTTTGCATCATTTGTATTATTCCTGGATTCTTAATTATCATAGACTAACAGGTTCATAGACTAAACATAAAATATTATTAATCTTCCATGTCTTCCAGGAATTCCTTTCAACTAAAACGCTGTCTGGTGGTCATTCATTTACTGCTTAAGCACTTTTGGTGACAGGGAGCTCATTATCTCCCAAGGTAGTTCAGCTCATTGCTGGACAGCTCCGAGTTTTTAGTAAGTTATTTTTCAAACTATGCCAGAATGAGCCTCCCTCTAACTTTCACACATTCTTCTTAGCCGTGCCTTCCTGAACAATATAGGACATTAGACTGTTCACTATTTGAAGTTGTCTTCTATTTACTTTATATCATCCAGTCAATTCCCAATCAGTGGTATTCACTTGTTGCCTTGTTTTTTCCCTTTTACTAGTGGTAGAATTTGAATTTCAATGTTTTTACTACTAATGTATTTTTTTTTCTATGGATGGAGTAAGAGGAAATTCCTTCTGCTTTTTGAGAATGACTTTACTTTTTATGTCTTGGAGAAGGATTTGAGGGCCAGTCATCTGTGTAATGTGGTTTTTTGGGGGTCTCAGGAACTCCCCTGCCTAATAATATTCCCCTCCGTACTGATACGCTGTCCAAAATCTCATCCTTCATCAAAGCAGTATTCCTGTAGGTTTTAAGGGCGATAGGGTCATTGAGTCCCTCTTTAAAAGGCACATGGTCCCTGGTGGTCTAGTGGTTAGGATAAATAAATAAATAAATAAATGGCACATGATCCTGGGAAAAGTAACATTTAACCTTAACAACAGATATCATAACAGGGATTAATTCATTGATAGCACCCTGAGTGTAATATAGGAGACTGGATAAGTTGTGACCTGGAAGCAGTAGTAGACTGCTGGAGACCCAAGGACCTGATTTCATTCATGTCGGTATATATAGCACTTTACACAGTGACTGACTCATACTAGGCTCTCATTAATGAATGAATGAATGATTGAATGAATGAAAATGAATGAACGAGGCTGGAAAGGGGAGTATCTGCCCCCCCCCAAAACAAATATTACCTATTTCACAATTCTGTCTATAGCCATTAGAGCATGGCAGCACCAGAAAGGTTTGTGTTCCTCAGCTTAATGACACTATGTTGGTTCTTAACAGAGTGTACTTTTTATCTCTGCTCTCCCTGCAGCTATTTGGTATCTCATCTTTAGCTGGCAGTTGGGGACATGACTTCTTTGTTAGACTGCTTCTATATTAAGCTCTGGCAATAGGAACTGCCTAGATTACCACCAGTGATTCACATTGCTACATAGAGTGCTTACACCCACACAGGGTCATGGAGTGAAGAAATCAGATTCCAGTTCAGATCTTGTTTCACTGCACAATATTGTGGAATTAATTAACGTTACTCTTCCACTTATCTATATAAGCTATTGGAGATGTAGCAATTTGCATCATACTATGTGAACTTGGGTAGAGTATTAAAAGCCTCATTAATTCTCACCAGCTTTTAATCTAAGGTTAAAATATGGGGTTAGCATTTAAAGGAGTGAGGAGATGATTAAGTTCCTTCAGAGAATTGAAACTCTTTTTAAGCAGTATATGGAAGCAACTGTTTCCTGCAAATAATCTTTGCCTATTCATTAAAGCAGATCCAGCAGTGCTTCTCTTTGGCAGCATTTTCGTAGCAACTCATTTGCGTTATTGTATTACTTGAAAATAATAAAATACGTTTTGTATTTTTGTGAAAACTTTAAGAGGAAGGCCTATCTGACAGCAGATCCCTTAACAATGGAAGAGTATTTTTAAAAATACGCAAAATGCCTATTTTCAGACATACAGAGTAATGTAATCAAAGCTAACAAAGTATAGAAATCTGCTTCAAAGAACAATGTAAACGATTTGAATTAACAGTCCAATTGCTTTTATGCAAATAAATATTTCCTAAAGCACTAGAAAAACTGGTTTTCTTGTACAAGGTAACTATTCCCAGTGCAGAACTTACCTATAACATGAATTTCCTTTATGTTATAAGAGAGAGTCCTGGCCTCTCTCCAAAATAATGAAATATTACTATATTCTATAATTCCAATTATGGAACTTGCCAACTTCAAGCAAGTCTGATTTAGTAAAGTTTTACTCTATTTGCAAAATAATTTCATAGTGAAAGTAAAGTTCTATTTTCTTTATTCTATATGCTTGGACTATACTTCTAGCAATGAAAAAAGTTAAATCTAAAAGAATATCCCCGTTGTTCATTTGTGGAAATTGTTCAAATTATTAGATGTCCTATAAATACTTCTCTCAAGAATTAATGTCCTAAGCCCATTAATCGTCACTCTGTAAATACCTAAAACGTTAGTAAAGTGGTAAACATCAATAAAACATGTCTCCTTCAAGCAGTAATACCTTATAAATCTGCTACTTTTAGGCTTCCATTTAACTGGCCCTTAACCAGTAATTACATTTTTAAAACATGAAGTTATGGTGGTTTTGTTTTGTTTTGTTTTACATTCATTTGGGACATTTTTCTGCTCTAACTTCTTATGGGAAAATTTCTATTTCCCTACAGTAAGATCTTGGAGATAGCATACTTTTTAAAAAAGTCTTCCCAAATCACATACCCTATTTGCACTTTAAAGAAAGAAAATATTACTCAGAATAGAAGGATAATTCAGGACTTTTTGCCTCCAGCCAAACAAAATGGCAAAAACAAACAAAAACCCCAATGTCCAAAATTTACCTTCATATAAATTTCAATTATTGCATAAATTGTATTCTGATTTCTGAGAAGCTAAACAATAAAGTACCATGTCCTACTGAAATATGAAAAAATTGATAATCCCAGTTCCCGTAATATGACTGTTTTCCGTCCCTGGGTCAGTTTCACCCTTGTCTTTGATCCTTCACTAGCATTCATTACAAAAGGAAAGCAGTGAAGACATTCACAACAAAGGGCAAATTTCTAGTGCTCCAAGCACTGCTGTTGCACCTGTGATTATTTATTCTGTTAACATAGTGTAAGCAATTATGGATGATGTGTTAGGAAACTCAAAGAACTATAATTTAATTGAGAGTATTGATTTAAATGAGTCTAGAAGAATTTTCAGTTTGATAAAATTAAAACCTTTTTGAGTCTCAGGGGTATGCAAAGCTGATCTGGGTGCCTTAGGGAGAAATTCATAAAGAAAATAGCCAACTATATTCTGGCCAAATTTTTTGAATGTCAGTTAGCACTGGGGGCGAGGGTAGAAAAATTAGGCTCTCCGGGTTCAGTCTAGTTTTGTGATTTGCCTCTTCTGAAGACATTAGGAGGAATATGTGGTCGACTAAAATGTGGCTGATGGGCACAATTTATACAATTGAACTGTGTGCGATGCCATTTGACAGTGAAGGAAGTTATTGGGAAGATACTTGCTGGATATTTGCTACTTTACCACACTAGATGTTGAAAAATATTTTGATCCACTAGAAACACATGAATAATTTTTGCTAAAGAAAACACTGATGCTAATTCCCCATTCTCTTCCATAAGCAAAACACCCATTTGATTTAGCAGTCCATATCCTTAACCACTCGGCCACCTCGTCCTACGTTTACCCATTTGATTTATAGAAAAATGTGTTTGTTTATAGGAGTAAGCCTCCTATTCCTCCCCCCTTCCCTTGGGGGTGGCAGGTGACAGTGGAAATGCATCTTGCAAACCCTGCAAAAATCTGGAATTAGCATCTAACCCTTCACAGATATCCTCTTGTGGATGATAGAGTTATTTAGTTGGTTTACATATTAATGGAGAGATTGCCTGACAATATGATCATCTTGTTTCATAAAACACAGAGGAGCTCCTAAGCACATAACAAAGTTTTTATTTATTTGGGCCTAGATGGTATTTTAAATCTTCCTTTTGAGACTAGCTAAGTGAGCCAGACTTATCCGTGCCAGAAAGACTAGTGAATTTATATTTAAGGTTTATTTCTTGCACATCATAGTTACAGTGGGATTCCTTTTCTCAATCTACTGTACGACCAGATGACACAGCATTTTTTTTTGTTCCAATCTTATGAAAGAAAGGCCCAGCAGAGGGCACGTTGAGCATTTCTATGGCTAATCCAAACACCTTGGTGCTTGTTTCAAGCATATGTAAACAGTAACATGATATATTGGCACCTGAAATCAAATTTCCAATGTTTTCTAACACCAAATGGCAACTTTTTCAACGAAGAGACCACTAAAGACATTCAGCCAAGGTCAGCCAAATAGATTTAAATAAAACAAAAATCAATCTAATTGATTATTTTAAAACTAAGCATCTTGAATGTAAATAAGTTCCCGGAATGAGTAAGATCAGTGAGTCCATAGATTCTCTTTAGTAGCTGCATGCTCGTGAGAGTAAGGTGATATGCAGAAGATAAATATGCTAAAGTATGCCATTAATTTAATTATCTGCATGAGGCTAGTCCACTGGCAGTGTTGAAATCTCAGGCTAACTTTCTTTGATCACTCAGCATGCTTCAAAGTCATCTCTTATGGGTCTGAAGAGAATGCCTCTGCAAAACATAAGATGAAAATGTGCTGAAAAATGCATTTCAAAGCCAACTCCAAGTGTCTTGTTATTATCTGCTCTTTTGTATTATCTACATCACTGCTTCCCATCTACTGGTATCTATAATTAAGATCTGACTCAATTCTTTTTTAAAGACTAATAAATAAACAGCAAGCCTGAGAAAACTCCACCTTGCTTTAGGTGGAAAATGAGATTCAATTCAAAAAAAGAAAAAAGTTGATTTCAATATCTAAAAAAAAATTCAGTAAGGCAAGGTTATTGTTTGTGTTTTACGCGTATAATTCTTCTAAGAGAAAGATCATCAGAGCTTTGGTAAATGACTACCACTTTAAGCATGAATGCCTTCTATTCCTAAACATTTAACAAACTACAATGAACCAGACAGCTACTTATTGCAAGACACAAATTCCCTTACGTTTTTCACTTTTTTTCTGCCTACACATCTAAAATATTACTCAACTCAGCTATTTATTTTCTCATCGCAGAATTTAAAATCTTGCTGTTTCCTCTCCTATTTTAATAACCCTTTGCCATAGTTAATATCATTTATGTTTACATGACACTAAAATAAACAAAAGATACTAACTGTACAAAGCAACTGAACGTTCTACTTTTAACCAATTGTTTTGGTGTTATGTAGATAAGCCTGAGTCTTGACTATCTCTTAATATTTATTCTGTATCTAGGTTCTCCTTCGAAACTGCTTTGCGCATTTGAAACAATTCTTCCTATTTGCAAGTGCCAGTCCTATGTTCTTCTGTCATTGTACATAATAATTTAAATTATAAGAATTTGGAATCTATAGTACTTAATTCAAAGAGGATTTAAGTTTAGTTCCTTGGTTGAACTCAATGCAAAGTAAGACATTTATGGATGAAATAAAAATCCATCTAAAGAAGGGTTCTTAGGTAGGGGTCCTTGGAGGTATGTAGATGGGACACATGCTGTTTTTATGCAATTGAAGTATTCTTGAAGTTATAAATACATGGATTTAATTTTTTTAAAAAACCAGAAGCAAATCTTATCCTAAGTGTTGTAGAGCAATACTGTCCAACAGAACATTTTGCAAAGATACGAAATTCTATTTCTGTGTCAAATATGTAGCCCCAAGCCACCTGTGGCTATTGGGCATTTGAAATGTGGTTAATGTGACTGGAAAACTGAATTTTTAATTTTTAAAGAATTTAAATAGCCATATGAGGCTATTGGCTACCATACTGAACAGTGCAGCAGTAGATAAATGTTAACATGGGGTCATTGGATAAACTTCGTGAGGTCCATAAAACTCCTTGAAATTGTGCACAATAATGTGTGTGTGTTAATTTATTCTGTACATAG